>JAPYZA010009023.1:0-12745 GCA_030522685.1 Eupelmus azureus | reverse complement strand
GAAAAACTCGAGTTATACATATTTTCATGTTTAGATTTAGGCAATATTGGATAAAGATACTTACCACTCTTTAAAAATAAATAAATCAAGCTAGAGACAATGTACAAGAATCTTTTAAGAAACAGAATTAAACTAGAGAAAACGAGCTTGCATTTGCTTTTTGTAGAATTAGAAAAGCTGAATCCCTTTAAAAGTTATAGAGTCCAAACGTAACTTTTAAAAAATGTGCCCAAAAATTAAAACTGCAGTCCCAATGGTGCATTTTTTTTTTACTTATCTTTGAACTGTTATAACTTTCGAAGGAATTAAGCTTTTCTAATTCTGGAAAAAACCAAATGAAAGCTCGTTTTCTCAAATTTAATTTGTTTCTTAAAAGATTTATGTATAGTTTCTCTAGCCTGATTTATTTATTTTTAAAGAGTGGTATCTATATCTAATATTGCTTAAAACTAAATATGAAAATATGTATAACTCGAGTTTTTCGAACCAATATAGTTTAATATTCCGGCTTTTTTCATATTTTTACATCTAAAACCATATCCCAAAGTTTGAGCTGAATCCGTGATCGAGATCCCCGACACTCTCCTTGTCAGTCAGTTAAGATATATGATTTAACTAGACGATACAAACTAAACTTTTAAATAAAAATAAATCTGGAAATATAGCTCATACATGGGCTGAACTACCTCACCGATTATGAGTTGACGTGGTAACAGCCCTAAAAATATGCATATAAAAAGTTATTCGAATTGAAAAGGTAAGCCCAATAGAGTATCTAATTTCACTAGTCTATACTAAAACCTAAGAAAGTTTAATTATTTATTAGTATCGTAGAAAACTTTGAACCATGAAAAATATTTTACTTTGTGGACGTAACCGTGAATCGTATCACGTATTTCCCATGTAGCGCGGCCGGCACACAGTGCACGCGTCCCCTGGAATTCATTCTTTTGAGCAACTGCTCTGTCAGCGAATTTTCGCCGCACAGCCGAAAAACGACCATGCCCAGGTACCTCGTTGCTGGGATCTCGAAGCGCGAGTCGGCCAAAACCAGCGCTTCGAATTTCTGTGCCAACCTCACACCCTAGAACCGCATCATTTATTTCAGTTATTTGTTTATTTATTGTTTAAAAATGAGCAATTCAAAATTTACCTCACGAATGTGCTTCTGTAATCCCGAGATCCCATAATTTCGAATGACGAACCATAGTTTCAGGGCTCTGAATCTTTTCGACAGAGGAATTTGCCAATGCTGGAAAATTTTTAGAAAAATTTCGTATTTTATTTTTATTTTAACATAATAAAATTTAAGAATAATAATATTTTTTATCTACAAGAAAAAACTCACCATATAGTCTATTGCTAGACCTGCCCAAAAAAGTATAAAGATATTTTACATGAGACAAGTTATTCATACAAAAATTATTTATTAATAATTTATAAAAATTTGTCATTACCAGAATTTTCGTGCTTAAGATAAATCGGATCCACATTGAAGGTTCTGTGTAGCGATTGGCTATTTTTTACCCTAGTCATTAAAAATTTATAATAATTATTAAAATCATTAAAATGTACATGTTTAATCTACGAAATTTTTATTGAAACAATTATCTCACCACATAGCTGTACAATCAAAATGAACCATGAGCCACTTGCTTGGATTAAAGGCAAAGGAGTCGGCGTGTTCTATTCCCTGCATCCAGTGGCGAAATTCTGGACAAACAAATGCACTGCCGGCATAGGCAGCATCAATGTGCAACCAGAGACCATTTTTTGTACCTATGCATAATAAATTTATTAGTAAAAAAATTTTTTTTTGTTTAAAAAAATAAAATTTGAATAATTAAACTTACATATAGGACCGATTTCTTGTAAATTGTCAAATGAACAAGCGCCTGTAGTGCCCAAAGTTGCGCAGACCTACAGTTTAATTATATTATATTTATATATAAATTGATAATTTAATGTTTATTTATTATTTTCATTCATTTTAATTATCTAACAAAAAAATATTTAATTTTACACTATGATTCTTTCTACTTATTTTTCTCTAAGATAAATAAATATTTAACGTACATTAAATAAAAATATATTAGAAATGTCCATATTATCTTATTACAAAAAATAATAATGAGTAGAAATAAAATAAAAAATTGTTTCATTAGGTATTGGATCAATACGCTTACGATTGTTTTTATGTGAACAGAATACTCATGGGAGCCAACTAAAAGTACGTAGATCAGCTTACTTTTATGAAACAGGAAATATCCGGGTACAAGGTAACATTAATTAAAGAAAACTAGAGTCTAGAAACCATAATATAAGAGGATTTGTATTGTTCGTCATTAGACTTTTGTAATTTTCTATTTTGATAAGTCACTATTAAGAAATATATTTTAAAACAATGCATCACTTTTACGTACAATTCTAACTACAAATTTAATACGTGCATTAATCTAATAATTTAATACTTCTTTACTGAATAATTATTAATTAATCATTCTTGTTCATCGGAAGAAACAGAATAATAGTAGTACCTTAATGTTTTATTTATTAAATTCAAAAACCTCTAAGACAATGAAATAATGTCCCTTTCTACTCAAACTATTTTTTAAAAATTTATTATACTATATCTGATCGTACTGTCTACTTTGTTATTTTAAATAAATCCTTCTCTATAGAATACAAATCATTATTTTCTGGACGACTGCGCATCGCCAACGCTTATATTGAAAGACTGAATGAACTAAATCCCTTGATGAAGTAAATACAGTGTAATCGCGTCATGGACAAGTGGCTAGACAGCCATTTATTGTATATTATATCGGACGATTGGTCGATATTGTAAGAAGCATGTAGTTAGAAACAGATGTCCGGCAGCTAAGTTGTTAATATGATTTCATGATTATTCGATGAATTCTCAATGATTTAATTAGCCAAACATCTAATCGCTTATTTTGTATAGATTATTAATAAGTTATCAAATGTTATACAAGAAAATTAGAAATATTTAACGAAATTGATTAAAAAAAGCACGTGACCCATTTATCTCTGCAACTTTTTTTCTGTAGCTTGCTAATGCAACTATTAAGATTAATCTGGCAAAAGTTATCATGATTCATTTTTTCTGAAAACTCTGCACTCACAAAAATATAATAAGCAACTCGAAAATTTACTTACAAAAAACGGTACAAGGCCTTCCTCCCGATCGCGCTGCAAAGCTTCGACTAGCTTTTCGCCCCTCATGCTAAGATTATCGTCAGAATCGATGTACCTCATCCGCACTAATCCAATGAGTCCAGCCTTCTCCACACTGGAGTGCGCCTGTACACGAATGCATGTCTCGTAAGCTCGCACGAATCATCGCAACTTCAAAAACTACATTATTTATATTTTCTCTGTAATCAAACCTGATCCGAGCAGTAAGCTACAAGCCTAGAATTAATTTCAGCCGGCAGGAGTTCCGGATCACTTTCCTGAACATCGCGTATGGCTCGGGTCCTCGCTGCCAACAGGCAAACCAGAGTCGCCTCGCTGGCCGTGGTCTGAATGACGCCACCGCCGGCGCCGCCTACGCGATGCAGAAAATCCTCTGGAAGGCCTACCATCTTGCCCAGCCAGTTCATCACTATCGTCTCCAGTTCTGTACATGCTGGACTCGAAGCCTGTAGACAGACGAATTATTATCGGATCTGCAAGTTTTGTTTCTGAAATTATTTGATCCCGGAAATATATATGGCTTTACGTTTTTTCCAAAATATTCGCAAAAACTAGTTCTTCATTAAAACCCGTGCGTCCCTCAAAACTAATATTACAGCTTACATTACATTACAGAAAATTTAAGGCAAAGCCCTATTGAAGAAAACGTCAACCTGTCTTCGGAAGCAAAAGCCTTCAACGTGATCTTTCCAATACCCAAACAAAAAAAAAAAAAAAAAAAAGAAAAAAAAAGGCAGAATCGATCAATTTAAAAATATAGAGCAATAAGCCTGAGAGCGGGGGTGGGATAAAAGATTTGTACTTGCCCAGGTGAAACCTAAGCAATTAATTGCATCAGCCAGCATGTCGGCTAGCAGGCTGGCCGGCGAGTTGAGGGCCGGAAAGTAAGCGTGCATGTGGGGACTCTGCCAGTGGGTGACGCCCGGCATTATGCACTTTTCAATGTCGTCGAATATGTCGGACCAGGGCTCGCCCTCGACGGGCGCGGACTGCGGCAGGATGTTGCGCAGGTAGCCCGGTGATACCGCGGGGTAGACCCGACGCTGCCGGATGTTCTCCAGGTAGTCGGCGATGTAGTCCACCATTTCTTTTCCTGAAATTTGCAAACCGTCAAAGCGTACAAGGGAAAACATGTAGTCGAAAAATGCATGCTTACTTCTTCGGTTAATACAAAAATAATTATTTTTTATTCTTTATTACAACATCTCAAGAATCGTTACAATTTTTTTAAAAAGAAATGATTTATTTTTTTATTCCTAGCTACCCTAAAAAAAGATCTATTTCGTAAGACACTTAAATTTTGCTTATTTTAATCTCTAAGTTTAAAGTCTTAATTAATTTAATTCATTTAAATTTACAAGATTTTTTTACATAGAAATATTAGTTAATTAATAGTATATTGTTATGATAATTATTTATTATTAGATTGCAATAACATAATAAACCTATGGTAACTTTATTTCCCTTAGAAAGTCTAAAAATCTTATGTCTGTATTTTATATATATCACATATGAATTTTTCAAATCATAGTTGGAAATTATATTTAGACTTTCCAAGAGCCTAAAAATTTATGCAAGAATACATTATTTGTACAGTAACAAATTACATCTATAAAAAGATTGTTTCTGAAAATATATAATTTATGAGTTAATTCCACATAAAGCCATACAACATAATGCAAACACTAATGGATGAAAAATATTCTGGGATACTGCAGCACTTGTCAGTACATAAAGCTTGAATTAAATTCCTCAAGCTACTCTAAGACCGCATATCGGACATCTCTAGCTCAAACACTCAACGCAGGAATCTCAAACATTTTTCCAACCCCGAGCAAACCGTGCCCTGTGATTTTTCCCCTCTTTTGTACAAATTAAAAGGTCCTTTTGAAGTTCCTCCATTCGTAAGAAGTAAGGGATCGATCAAAGTAGGGAAAAAAATCTGGAGCATCATCAAGAATCGGGAGTGAAAGCACGTGGAAGAAAGCGATAAAGACCGAACCGGAAATCGTTTTACGGTGCAGCCCGTAATGAATAGAGAGAACGAACAAGAACGCACCCAGTGCGCTAGCGAGGTGCGGCAAACGCTATTATCGATGGTCACAAACCTCAGAACTATCGTCTTTTAATTAAAAATAGATACGGGCAAACACAGTCGCGGAGACAAACACTTGTCGAAAAGACTTTTACGCATTGAGTGAGACAAGTCCCAGAGGGTAGCGACGTAATTTTAAAACTATTACAGGGGTTAAATCTATAATAATATAGAGTATAGACTGCTCAGAAGTTCAAACGTATTTTTAAGAGCGTTTTCTCATATTTTAATTGATAAAAATTTAATGCCTTAATCAGAATACAAAGATATAATTTTAATTAAGTATTTGTATTTTAATTTGTATTTTAAATTTATAAAAAAATGTTGCCAAAATGTATTTTAACTAATAATGAAATTGAATTGACAAAGATATAAAATAAAAAAAAAGTTTAGATTTCATTCGCAATAAGAATAAGACGAAATCTAAGCATAAATCCTTATAGGTTTAATTAAAATTACAGCATGTTCAGAAAAAAGCTGAAAAAGATGTTCCGGCTGACATCTATTTCACGATAAATAACGAGGAGCTTCGCAAGCCCTGCGTCCTCAGATCAAATAAAAGAGCGTAAACATTCGGAATGGGCAGAGCTACAAGGCGACCGAATTGATATAAAAGCGTTTATTGTCAGGCTTAAAGGGTTCGAAAGTATATGGGCTAAACGGTGCGAGCGCGGGATGCCTCGGAAGGCCAATATTCAAGCCCATAAAATCGCCCCCCGTCCCCCTGATTTCACTTTATTGGCACGCGCGAACATTTCAACATCCGGTCGAATCCCTTTCTAGATCCAAGACTGTCGTGTCTCTCTTTTTATTCAAATGGACCTCGTAAGGAAAGCCAATTTATCTTATTTAGTAGACGATTTCCTGGATACCTTGCGTGATATGGTCTTTCGACGAGTTAATTCGAGGTGAATTTGGAACACGCGTATACGGAGAATTTATACTTTCAATTTTGGGCTTGAGACGCACGTCAAAGTGCAGTAGTTCAGAATCCAGTAGGATGAGGCGATGTTTTTAAATTTCAGTTAATAACGTATTATTTGACAATAGACAATAGTACATGATTGATAAAATAGGGTGCCAGCAACAGTTTTTTACCCATAATACATGTACATACATTTCTATGAGTAAGTTATGTAAAACAATTTAAGTTTTTTAACTAGTTATTGTAAATGAGATAAAATAATTCAATATAAATTTTTCTTTCAGAAATAACTAAAAGTAATATGTTCGGAAGATAATTAAGTTCACGAATCTAGTTTTAATATTTTCATACGTAAAAAATAAAAATCAAATCGAACTTGCAGGCAGGGTCTACTATACAAAAACAAAACTTGATACAAAATTAATTTCGTTTTTTTTTTTACATTTTTTAAGTACTTTGTTTATTATAATAAGGGTTGAAAGTAATGAGAAAGAATGCAATGAAAAAGTGATAAAAAAGTGGTTAGCAGACATTGCTTGCAGAAATTACATTGCACTTCCGCGTTTAAAATAACAACACTAAACAAGTATGAAGCAATATCAAGATCTACTAAAAAAGATACAGGCAAAAGTGTCAACAGAGTTGACAAACAGAGAATCAAACGAAAATGTGTTAAATTTTGCAGGAAAACTCACCATGCTGCCGATACTCATCGAGGTTCATGCTGCCTGCAACCAGAGATTATCAGGGTCAGTAATGAATCCTCAAATGACAGTACTCCTTCTTTCACACCCGCGCTTTGGCCTATCCCGCGATTTCAAGCAGCACGCGCAGCTTCCTCGTCGAGCGCGACAACGCGATAACGCGTCCGTGGATCCTGGCTATAGGACCCAAATCTCGAAGTTCCGATCGCAGCGTTTGACGCGCATGGGTGAGGTGTTGGACTTTCGTAAGGGAGAGCGCGAAAAGCTTTCGCTGATCTGCAGACGGCCCAGCTGTATCTCTCCCGATCAGGCGGATGTGGAGGAGTGAACCTTGCGAGGAGAGAGAAAAAGCTCGATACGCGCTCTTTCTATCTTGTACGGATTCGCATCGATCGGCTGTCATTGAGTCCGAGCTTATTAGGCTAGTGTCGCACACACGCGGCCCGCGATGCGCGCTCATGGCCTAGAGCTAGATACTTACTTTCGTCACTCCCTTGATTGACTCAATTTTTTTTTTTTTTTTTTTTTTTTCGACCGACAGAATCGTCTTGCACGCGATGGTAAGTTTCACTGGTTTGTGGAGGATTACGAAAGTTGGATCGTTAATTGTAACGAATATTTTTTATCGAGTTTCGGAGAGGTTAGACAATTTGTATTATGAAATGCTAATTTTTTTTTTTAATTTCAATTAACGGTCATCTGATTGAAAGTAGAGAACTACAACTTTTAATGCGACTAATGTGACTTGATGATTTTTTTTATTAACTTATAAAACAATTAATTTAGAATTAACGCCGAACTATAATTTTTATGTTTATACTTATTAACCTAAACGTAAAAAATTAGTCATGACCTAAAAATAAATAAGGAATTATGAAAACATAAATAAACGTTGAATTAGAAACTGTTTTCGAGAAATTCAATGGACGAATACAAATTACAGTTTTATCAATATAAATAATATCAAGTATAAAATCATACGTTCAGCATTCTTAATAAGTAATTTTACGTTTCTTTAACTAAGAATCAATATCAATAAAATTAAATGCTACCCTTCAAAGATTCTAAACCGTGATGAATTTACAAGGGAATCGAATGCCAATAGATACATTTTCCTTCAGAACGTCAGTCTCGTTCAAGTATACATATAAATAATTTTATACACAGTATCTGTGAAAACTCAGAGTCCTATTTCAAATGTTTTATGAGATAAAAAATATAATAATACTGATAAGTATACTCCGTAAAAATACTGAATTAAAAAAATGCATTGCTCTTCCCACAGTTTAGTTTTTGAAATCTATTGAATTGTAGTGATTTTTAATTATCATTAAAAAGTATCAAATTAAGTACATTACTAACAATATTTTTATACAACATTAATAGAGTCTTAAAAATTTAAAACATACAAGTTAGGTAATCACAGAATATTAAATAAAAAATTATTTAGATTTTATGAATTAGATCATAAATATAAGCATATACTCTTTTCTCTAATTAAAAAAACAGCCAAAGATATATTAGTGTAAAATAATAGTAAAAGATAATAATATACTATATATTTCTAATTCATACGCTCATTTAAACTCCAATAATAATAGTTCATGAGTACGTCACAATAAATTGACTTTCGATTCCCACGTCGAGTTCTCAAGGCCCACGACCTTCATATAAGATACACACAAAATTAAAATTTTTTCACTTCTACTGAAGAATGAGAAAAATATTTTTAGAATAGTCGGAAAATTCCGTTGCATTGAACATTTCCTTTACCAAAAGATTAAAGATCCTGAGGAAGTCGCATAAGTGGTGATTACATGCATCGAGCAATGTTCATCTATTGGATTTAACTGAGTTTTTCGTAAGCAGAATAAAATCCAATAGATATATACTTATACGATTAATTCCTTAAATCTCTTTCAATGTCTGAGCTGACGGTGATTGCAGTGCAGAAACTCACGAGGTTTATAAAATACTTTTTAAACAATTACGTTTAAGATAACCCTTTCAATTAAGTCAAATTTCCACTCTATTAAATAAACTCAACGGAGATGTTAAAAAATTTATTTAATTTTTAAAAAACAACTTTGAAACATTCTCATAAAAGCCTTGTCAGTCAACAATTTATACATCGCGATTCAACATTTTGCAGAAAAAAAATTCGTTTGCAGAGACGCGCGCGAGACTCTGTGCTTAAATCAGAGGGACAGTCGATATTATTAAAAGCACAGCCTTCTGCCGCTTCCGTTTCCGACTTTTGTAATTTCCCGTGGCTTTACGAGATATTCGTTTCCCTGTACTCTTTGCCGTTTAATATGCGGAAAAATTCATTTTTTGAAAAATAGTCGGGAAAAATTCTTTTTTTTCCAATATTGCCATCGGGAAAACGAATGTCTTCACAGCTTTTATTACTTCGGCAGCTCGTCAACGAAAAAATCGTTTCGGCAAATGCAAAATTCTACATTCGTGTCAAGAAAAAAAATTTCACTAATCCAGAAACTCAAAAATTCACTTACCTCTGTCTAAATTCCTTTCAGCAAAAAACAAGCCGAACCGATCTCTAATCGACCGTCACTGATATGCTCTTGATACGAAAAAACTCACGGAGTTTTCGAGACAAAAAAAGAGCACTGTCACTTAAGGGGTTAAACAAAATTTGCACCACTGCTACAGTAGCCACGGTGTGGCGCAGGTATGGGCATCGCTCAACAAGTGGCGCGGCCTTTTATACAGGGAGAGAGCGCCCCAAGCGAGGGAGCAAAAGAAGAAGAGAGCGCAAGCGCTCCTGCGGGATACATCCAGCGAGAGAGAGAGCCTTTTGTATGTCTACGGAACTCCTAGTTCTTTGGAAGTTGTTGCCAATGCGCGATTGTGGGGGTGAGAATTAATTGTTTGCCAAGAAGTTAGGAAGGGTGGCTGTTTTTTGGCTTTTTATTTATTTTAAAATTAAAATATACCTTTTTTTTATTAATTTCATTTACTTCAACAAATTTATAGAAAGGAATTGTTACTTTTTTGTAGGTAGATTGTCTCTTAATTTATTAATTTTTTTATAATGTATCGTGTATTTATATGTAATTTTTTCAATTATCAACAATACGCAAAAGTAAAGAAAAGTGAAATTATTTATATAGGTCATAAGCTCACTTTCAATTTATGCTTTTCATTTCTCGCGCTTTTACTTAAACATTACAAATTCGTCTCCGAAGGCACATTATGGTGAGCAGATGTTTAATTAACAGTAGGACACTTTTGTTCCAAGGCTTTACCAAGAGAAAGACAGAAAGAGAGAGAGGAGAGAGAAATCTGCACGAATAATGAACACATCTTTGCAGTCGTCATATTTGGAGAAAAACATGCTTTAGATGCGACTTTGAAGAAATTCGTCTACTGGCAAAATTATTTTTATTAATATATAGCCTAATTAATCTTTTATATTCAAAAAACAAAAAAGCGAAAACGGTTTTAAAACTAGTTAATATTCTTATAATATTTGTTCAAATAATAAGTTTTATGAAAGTATAAACATCTATACTATGATTATATATATTTTGTTACGTATTCTATACATATATATTAACATTTTACCGTCAAATTATTGCTATCGAAATACTAGATTCTAAATATTAGTAATGAATATTCATTCACGAAACTAATATAATTTTTCTTAAATATCGCAAAAAATTGATAAAATATTTTATTTTTATTGATAAATTAAAAAAAAAAGATAACTATTTATTCCTTTGCAAATAGTTGTTTGAAATAAACTATATTTGTAGTTTAATGTTTATGCATACTATTTAACTCTTTAATGTCGTATGTAGCAAATTTGCTACATTCACTGCGACATTGATAAAAACTTAAGTAAGTAAAACAAGTTTTGGTTCATAAGGGGTCCTTAAACGTAGATCAAATGCTATCCGCAGATAATTATTTTATTTTTAAAAATTTTTTTAGAATTTATCGTATGTGAATTTATATAAAAAAATGATAAAGTTTCTTGAAAAAAAATTTTTTTTAGAATATGATATTGTGAATTCTTGTTCAATAAAGTTATAATAATGTTGTTTTTGTATATTTAGTATCACATATTGATAATTGTAGCACTAAAATTTTTCTGTAGTATATTTGTTACATATAGAAAAGTGCTTTATTTTCAGGAAAATAAAAAACTTTCCTGTGCAAGAAGACTCACAGGCAAGCATAAAGAATAATTTTAATAAAAAATATTATATTTTTAATGCTAACAGGACTTCCAATTCAAAGGGTTAACAATGTTATTACATTGCTTATCTTTAGGAATTTTAAGACGCTATAGAATTAAAAAGTAAAATATTAATAAATAATAACAAAATACTAAGATCCCTGTCTTATTTGAATTAAAAATACAAGACAATGTAAAAGAAACGACCTGTAAATGTAAGAAAATCCTTTATAATGTTTCAATATTGTTGTGTATTTAAAGTAGATCACAAGCAAATTTATAATAAGCTGTGCACGTATAATACTTTAAATAATATTATAATTTCTTTATACTAAAATGCGCACGTCTTCAGCCCATATTGATTGCCCGCGGATTGTAACGCATCTGCTATACCGACTGAAGTTTACAGTTTTGTGATGATAATTGTATATAGTTTAGATTTTAGAAATCTGTAGTATTTCTTACAATTCTTACAAAAAATATTACTGAATAGTAATAAAATAATGAAATGATCTATTTTTTATTAACGTTTTTTTTATTATAAAAATGAACTGAAATACTGCGTTATCATAGAAAGTAAACATTGAAACACTTCAAGGTAAGACCATTAGATGGAGTCACTATACGATTCAAAAAATACTTTTGACCGTTACCAAAAAATATATTTTTTTAAGTTGTAAAAAACATATAAATAATTTGTTAAAAATCTTTATAATACAAAATTTATTTTCAAATATTGAAAATTTAACAAATGACTTATTATTATCCAAATCCTATTTTTAATACAAGGAATCAATCTCTCAAAACTAAAGTTATCTAAAACATCATATATCTCTGTCTACAGCAGACTTTTTAATTTTCATTCCTATAAAAAGACATCCTTTACTTTAAAGTTCCATGAAATATCCTCCGTACTACAAAATATTCCAAAAATCCGTCCTAAAAGATCGTCAATGCCGTGGCGAACGGTCATCTGACAATCAGTAGCTGTCACCTCTTTGACGGTGACGTTATTTACGTAAGACTAATTAATGAGAACGCGAATTCCCAGCGAATATCGCTTGGTAAATTCAAATTACATCAAATCGGTACGTCATTAAACTTTCCTTTTTGCCTTCTCTCTCTCTCTCTCTCTCTCCCTCTCTCTCATTCTCTCTCTCTCTCTCTCTCTCCCTCTCATTCTCTCCCTCTCTTTATCTTTTTCTCTCTCTTTCTCTCTCTCTCTCTCTCTCTCTCTCTTTCAATCTCGCCCCTCTCAGGATCGCGCAATTATCTGACTTGATAGCCATCGCGTATATGTATATAAAGCAAGCGCGCGTGGATGTACCGTTCGCCGTAGCCCCAAGCTGCCATTTCGAAACAAGAATATATGCGCGCGCGTATCAGTGTACGTCGACGATTTCGACGGTACACAGCCGCATGTTTTTCTCCCTCTCTTTCTCTCCCAATGGAGTCGTGTCCGAAAGCTTTGAGTTTGACTGGTTTATTAGAGATCGATGATGAGACAGGACCATTGTTCAATGCGGCTGAGGAGAAGTTAGATTATTAAGTAACTGTTGTTGTGGGCCTGATGGTTTGTGATTTTTCTAGATAACATA
>JAPYZA010009016.1:0-25966 GCA_030522685.1 Eupelmus azureus | reverse complement strand
GAGCATCTTAGCTTTTTAAACGACGTCCCGCTGAAAACAAAACGTTCCCTATTATCTATAGATTAAATCCATCCAATAGCCGGGAGGATAGAGCCGCAAAGCAATCGCGCTCACTCGGCGATATTTCATTGATCTCGTGAGCGCAGAAACACGATTAGCGAGCAAAGGTTGGCATAATTTCAAATTAATTACGCATCGGCGCGGAGGTGTCGGAGTCAGAGCGCGCGCGCGCGCGAGCTGCGCGCCGGCAGGCGTCAAGTAATAGGCCCCGGTGTAGTTCGCGCCTGCTGCCAAAAGAGGCAGCTAATAAACCAGCATCAATTAACCGACACGCTAGCCGAGCAACCGCAGAGCCCACGCTCACACGCGCCGCGCCGTTCCCGCCGCTCAGCAGCTGCGGCATTATCCCTCCCTGTTCGCGAGTTTACACGTGAGCAAGAGTTGCGCTAAACCTCCAAGCGATTCCCTCTAGCTCTCTACTTGCGTATAGCTGCGCATTCTGACGCTTGTTGTGGAGTTTAGTTGCGTGAAACGCTCTTTTTTTTCGTTTGTCAGTGAATGGTAGCGAAAGAGTGCGACTTTTTTTTGTCAACTGGAATGAATTCTCGGGGTGCTGGTGATTTGGGAATTGGTTGGCCAATTTTACAGTTCAGTCGCTTATAATTGATCTGCCTTTATGACTTGGCGGTGTTTGTTTAACTTTCCTTGTTTAGGATTTGACTGAAACATTTTTTTTAATAGAGTTCTCTGTTTTTCACTAACTTTTATTTCCCATATTTTTGTTTTAAACAAACCAATTCAATTATTTTAAATTTTGCAAAGTGCTTCAATTGTTTTATTTTCTTATGAAAAATGTTAGGTTTATAATAAATTTAATATGTCTGCTATCTTTTTACGAGCTAAGATATTTTCTTAAAATATAGAATAATAGAAAAATATCTAGTAGTGAAAATAAAATCTTATATTTTACATTTAAAAAAGCGTAAGAAAGTCGGTTATGGAAAACAATATTTGATCGTACGTCCGAATTTATTGAATATACCCTCTCCGAAATAGCATCCCAACTGTGTTTCAATATTGTACGGCTCTAATAACACTCAAATTTTAGGAGACCGAAATGGCTTTCATCTTTGGTATTATTTCGGTAAGGGAATAGCGTCAAGCTGTATTCATAATATCGACCACGTATAAATTTAATAACTTAATCTTGCCTAACTAAGAAATATTTAGGTCCTACTTAAGTCCTATAGAATCATTTAATTTTATTCACGACATTTTTACTGTCTTATTCTGATGAAAAATATATTACAATAAAATATAAATGTGCTTTCTGGTGCAATTTTGAGTCCAAATGCGTTTAACCGTTCTATTTAAATGAAAACGTACGTTACAATAAAATATCCAAGTGCCTGAACAATATTAAGCTTTTGTATTGTTCCACGATAGTGAAAACAAAATTTTAAATTAATTTTAATGATTTGAAATATCAATTTAGATAATAGTATAGACCCCCGTTGTGCTCTAATAAATAAATAAATAATTTTCCAGTAAGGTCGTCATATGTTTTTAAGACATTCAATTCAATTTTAATACCGTCATTCATTTTTTCACCCGAACGTTTTTAAACAATTTGAAACTCTAATCAACTTTTTGCTTTAAAAACACCACCGCGATCCAAGATTCTGAAAACCAGCCATATACTTTGACTCATCCGTCCAGGCTTAGTCATTCCCTAATCCTCCAGCACAAATCATCGCCGTCGACGCACTTCAGTCCCGACATTACCTCGAGCTTGCCGTCGCTTTTTTGCTCCGCATTCAACGGGCGCGCGCACTCGCGACTATTAGCATGCGCGATTGCTCGAGGGGCGAAAAGGGGGAGGGGGTGGGAGGGGGGGGAGTGGATACAGGCCGCAGTGCGAGCAAGTCATGCGCGATGACACGTCCGATACTGATTTCCCATTAGACTCTCGAGCGCTGTCTGGCAAATTAGCGCGGGCGGCGGTCGCTCGATATCGGTTAATGAGTCAACGAATTGCCGGGCGGCGGTTGGCCGCGCGCGCACGCTTAACGAGGTTTTACGTATCGATTGATAAACCGCGAGCGAGCGAGCTCTCTCAATTTTCCGCGCCAATTCTGAATACTTTGTTTTTTTTTCTGCCCGGCGCATTTTTTTTTCGACCTGCTGCCTCCCTTTCCTTTATTTCAATTTCATTGTCCTAACGATCAAATTTTCTGCAGCGGAGCATAGCGAGCGGCAGCTGCAATCTGCGTGCCCCGGGATGGATTTTCGTCGATGCGCGCGTTATCCGGCGTGTCGGGCGCGTCATGCTGCGCTAGTTTTAAGTAGCTTTCGCGACGCGAGCGTCAGTTAGAAACATTTTCGCGTTTTAATATTGCGCCTTAAATTTGAGCTGCCTCGGTGGGCTGTTAAATTTTTACGAAAATATAGTGCAGTTTAAAGCAGCAGGATAATTTTGTTGATTTATGATTTTTTATTATTTTATAAATTAAAAATTTGCTAAAACCTTTCGCGTCGAACAGTTTTTTACAACCTTTATGTTAAATAAAATTATAATAATGATTTATTCGAGAGTAAATTATTCATTATAATTTTTAAAATTATTAATTTTTCAATTACCTGGTTAATGCACTTTCCAAAAATTTAATGCTTATTGCATTGCTAAAGTTGTAAATTACGCGAGGAGAATGGGGCCCGTAATATTCACTTGAAACTTTAAAGCTGTTTTCCTCGTAACCATATTTTTCAAACTTTCAGGAATGATAAATTTGAAACCAGTAAAGTAATCATTTTGAAAGTTCGCATATAAAGCTAAACATTGTCCACTGCTATAACAACAACGCCAACGAGCTATGCAATTGAAAAAACTCTCTGAAAATCTTTTTCCCACTCTACTTACACGCAAATATGAAATTTCATATTTTAAAGTGGCTAAGAAAGTTTTAAAATTTATGAAAATTTTCAATTAACGTATCTTCATTTTTCCAGCAGAACTCGACAAGATATCAAAATATCTCCGATCATAAACTGTTTGATCAAGTAATCGGCTTACGCTCTCTCCTTTAAAACTGACCTTTTCTCTGGCACATCGATCATCCAGCGACTAAAGAATGATTTACCGTCCTCGCGATCTTTGCAACATCAATTACGAAAGTTTTCATTATCATTAGTCGAACGTCGAAGAAACGAAGAATCTGATAATGCGCTCGCACCGGGGAACGAAGGAAAGAGACGGAAAGATCGCGCTGAGTATATATACGTATACGCAGAGAACAGAGGGAGAGAGAGAGAGAGAGAGAGAGAGAGAGAGAAGCTCTAAGGGTAAGCTTAAATCAACTTGATTTAAATCGCCTGGCAAAAGTGCTCCGGATATCTGCGCAGAGCATCGTTGCATCGTCCGGGGACTATTTAGACTGGGATTCCCGCGGCTCTCGTTCGGCGAGAAAAAAGCGAAAAAAAAAGAAAAAAAACGAGTGAGTGCCAGGTGTGCTCACGTATGCGTGTACTAACGCGCGCGCAACAGCGGCCAAATGTCGCGCTTTGTTGACGCTTTTTGGAAACGCTCTATTCGATGGGCTGGACTCTTAAAATAATAAAAAAAAGAGGAAAATGGCTGGCTGCCCACGCGGCCTGTATCAGGTGGATTTCGAAAAATGTTGGGATTAAGCGATGCTACAATGCGTATTGACTGACGAGGGGGGGATTCGTTTATTTTACAAAGATTTGAATTTGATAGTAATTGTTGAGATTTATTTTATTTTTTTAAATTTTATTTTCTTTAATTTCAGTATCGTTTATTTTTAGGATCTGGATTGATAAAGACTAACAGAAACAAGTATTTATACGGGGTGAGTTTTTATTTTTATGTGAAACCAAAATTGATGGATGTAGTTCAGTTCGTAGCTTACATTTATTTTTAATCCACAGCTTTGTATTTAAAATACTGTGCTTTTATTGTTTATTTTTTATTCATCTAGCGCCTCTGAAATGTCAGTACGAAAATGTATTCCTATTATTTTGCAGTCGTAAATAATAAACGTGTTCAATTAAATCGTTAATAATTTGTTTTACAAATATAAAAATTCTATCAGTAAATTTAAACATAAAAATAATAAAAGTATTACTGTTGCTTTTATTGAACTGTTTGAGATAAATTTTGGCGATTTCGTGGGTATCCTCATAAGAAGCATTGTCAAGTAACATTGAATAATTAAAGAAGTATCTAAGTACCCATTCTAGTATCGATCAATTAACCTGATGAGATCATTAACGATGCCATTAGCAATACACTTACCACTTGCGAATCTCATAATAAATGTATTTCCATTTGCAGTGTACGTAGTGTGAAACTAGAAAAAACAATCTTTTTCTACAAATGTTTGTCAAAAGAGTAAATTTTGACGAAGATTTAAAACTTAACTTTTATTAGAGAGCATGAAACAGATATTAAGACAAAAATGTTGATAAATTAATGTTATTAATTTTGGAATCGGAAATCGATTAAAAACTTAATCAATGTACTAATATTATATATCTGATCGTGCAAGTAGATATGATGCGGATGTGGTCAGACGTACAACCTAGCCGTATTAATCAAATTAAAAATTATATATTTTATTCTTCACTATAAATGTACATGTTACTTTTTCTTTAAATAAATTCTGAAAGCTGCCGGTTTTTCTCCAAAAGTTACATTAAACGATTGCAATCTTTCATGGGAACAGCTTAATTTTCCGTAATTAATGACCATTACTAAGAGTATTTCAATGACTCGAGAAGCAAGTCGAAGCCAAGTTTTACAACACAATAAGAACAGCGCGCCAATAAAGAATTCGCACTTAGCTGATCGATAGCCCTTAGCGCGCGGGGGCAGAAATGAAATTTAAATGACTTTCAGAAACACAAGCCCGCTCCATTCATCCTCCCTTAATGCACTGCTTGCAGCAGAAAACGCTCTTTCGCCCAGGCATAAGCGGCAGCGCTCAAACTTGCGCAGCACACACATCTCGAAGGCAGCGCGAGCAAGATGATAGCGGAGCTTTTTTCGCGCGAGCGCGCGAGGCCGTGAGCCAGCCGAGCATTGAAAAGAAATTCAGCGTTAAATCGCGCGGGTCATGGCGTGACTCTCCTCTTAGCTCGAGAGAGAGAGAGAGAGAGAGAGAGAGAGAAAGAGAGAGCGTGAGCAGCAGTGTTGAGTTTGACGTGGAATTGATTGAACCACGCCGGATATACGGTCCGGAGAGAGGCGCTGGGATATCGCCGGTCACGCGACCACGCGTACCCGCCGAAACTTTTCCCGGCGTAACACTGATTCCGGGGAGCGCGCGAGACCGGAATGCGATGCTCTCTCCCACCTCCCTTTCTCTCTCGCGCACGGAATTCCAGCGATTCTCTCTCTCTCTCTCTCTCCCACGGGCGCTACTCGACTAAGCTCGGCCCCCGGCCTATACGGGTGCAATCGAGCGCGATTTATTCTTTGTGCCCGGGATTCCCGCCGGCGCGCAGGATAAAAACGTCGGATTTTAACACTTTCCTATAGTGTCGGTAGGGCGGAAGTGAGGCTTTGCTGGATAGGAGCTGGGCTTTCGAAACGGCTAAAGTTCTTTGCCTTTTTGAGAGGTTGTTCGGCTATTGCCTGGAGAAATAATGTCAGCTAAGTCGGGATATTCCGACTTTGAATTTCGCTTGTAATACTCGCTTCGGTGGTCACTGCTTTTTCCTAGCAATCTTAAAGGAACGCCTGATATTTTAAAATTACGAATTACAATAATACCTACACAACCAGGAATCCAAAATTTCTTTATTTTCAAGCACTTTATCAATTTGAAATAAAAAAATTTAAAATACCTCAGGCAACGTGAATAAAATTGTAAATTTACTTAATTTTTTTTCAGAATCATGCCAACTTTTATTTTTTTTTAGATTTTACATCGAAATAAGACAATTCATCAATCAGCCGAGAGCGAACGATATTTCGATCACGCTTGAATATTCGCCAAAACCACATACACCCGAGTGCCTCGTATTTTCAATATTCAACAACACACATGCAGAACACTGTGACAAAGGAAAATTTTAATAAACAATGAAAACAAAAGAACAAGCCGTCAGCCGACAAAAATTCAGCTCGCCGCAATCAGGCTCTCCCACAAAAGCTCACCAAATTCCTGCATCCCCTCGCGCAAGAAGCACACGTGCTAGCCCCTCTATCGAAAAAAAAGTCCCGCACTCTCAATTCTTGGGAAGCTCACGAAGCGATATCTCCGCTCCAGGCCGCGATAACGCGACACACCTCGACGGCCAAGTTTTATACAGCCTTTGAGCGGACGGTTTACGCGCGCGATTTCGCGCACCGGCGCAACTTTATGCTTTCCTGCGTGCCGCGCGCGCGCGACCGTAAAAGCCCGCGGCCAGATTGAAGTTCGACGAGGAAGAAAAGTACCGATAGACGCTGACTATTATACGCTGAGAAGAGCCGGGGACGGAGACACGCGTGGACGAAAAGTGCGCAGCGCTGACGGCTTTACTCCTTCCATTAATCAAGCCGCGAAGGCCTTGCTTTTTGTATGCAGCCTGGGAAAGTGGGGAGGCCTAGCGCAAGCTCAATAGTCACGTTGTTCTCGGCCTCTTAGCGTTAATGCTTCGCCGCAACAGTGATGTTCCTGCTGGTGGTATAGCTATGGGACGCGCGCAGTGAAATACTTTTAACGCTGCGAGAGGCGAAAAAAGTTGAGCTGCAGACAGAGCGAATGTAATTAGTATGGCGTGAATGTAGATAGACACGCAAGCCGCTCTTCTTTTATCATTGTAATTTATTAAAATCACTTGAATAATTGAGATGGAATTAAGCGCACATCGCCGAATTTTTGGCCGTACGACTTTATTTCTGTTCTAAAGAGTTAATCGAATAGAAATCGATTAACGAATTTTCATTATGCGCGCTTGAAAAAATTGTTAAGGACTTTTAACAATTTTTATGTTAATTTAGTTATCAAGTATGTTAAATTATTGCTAAAATCCAATGAATGAGGGGTGAATAATCTTAAATTTATTCCGCTTTATTTATGAATCCACCGGACGTTTCGCAAGCATGATGTAAAGTATAATTACACTAGTTAGTTTGACGTGAAAAACCGTTAAAAAATAACGCTATGATTTAGAGCTCCTTGAAAAGATTTATAAAAATTACCCCGCTCCGCTGACTGGCACGAAAACGAGCCATCTGCTCGTTAATGGGTTAATGTTCCAGAATGAAAGACTATCTTTACATAAAATTTGCACATTAATCTCGAGCCGCTAACGATTTTGCGATTTTAAAAGCACGCGGTTAACGTTTTTTTACATAGCGCGAAATTTCACGATTTAAAAGGCCAAACCACATTTTTCCCCCAGTCTCGGCTCTTTCGCTCAATCATTCTTTGTCAATAATTCCCAATGCGTGGCTCGCGCTAATTGAATTATGATCACGGCGTGTTTTATCCAAGGAAAGTACAATTATCGTAGCTTCGCCTCGCGGTCCGGCTATTGTGTGCGCTTACATGGCGCTGAGAAAACAAAAAGACGAGTTAACATTTTTATTTCTCGGAGTGATTTATTATATGTACAAAGGATTAAAGGCCTGGGGATGAATGGAAAGTCGGCAAGCGTGCAGCAGACTTTTTTTTCCTTCCCTTCTCGGCGGGAAGTTGCTAATAGCGTTTAAGAAAAAGGAATAATTAAGAAGAGAAAATAATGAGATTGGAGTTCCGCGGAGGCCGCCTCGTAAAGTGCGCGAAGCGCGAGCTCGGCCCAGAGAAAAGGGGAAGGAAAAAAGGAAGATGGGCAGTAGATGGGAAAGATGAAGAGCTGGCGGAGAGGATCTTTTAAAGGGCGGCGCCCCCAGAGTGCGGGTGTAAAATTCGTTTGGGCATGCTCCAATGTTCTCGTCAGTGAGGAAAAAAAAAATGTCAATTGCGCGCGAAAGAGAGGGAGGAATAAAAAGAAATTCTGTTTGCCTTGACAAAGGCGAACGTTAACTTTTTAATTATTCGCGCGAGTTCAGAGAAGAGGAGAAGATAGAAGCCCTCGTCGTTGTCGCCGTCGATGTAAACTATCCTGATTGCTCACTCTGAAAGTACCGGAGTGTAAGCGCCCTGTATATAGACCTGACGGTTAATTGCAAAAGAAGACGGATACGATTAAGAATTAAGGCGGAAAGGCTAGAAAAACGAGTTGTTAATTACGGGGGTTGATTTAACTTGTCATCCTTTGAATTCACACCGCCGTTCTTTCCCTGCATATTCTTTATTTTTTACTCTTCATTACTCCCATCGCGTGTAAATAAAAAAATTTAATTTAAACAATAGATAACAAATTTTCTGTCTTACAGCTTGTATGTATAAAACAGAGAATCCAATAAAATATCCGTCAGTCGATAAAAGTGTTTATTCTACTATTTCCTGTTTCCTCTAGATTTGAAGAAAATCCTTCAAAGACAAATTGATGCATCGCAGAAGGAAGGCCCGCAGTGCATCTAGGCGAATCGTGCTCAGCCTGTGGTGCAAGCTAGAGGACTGTAGGATTGGCCCGATGAGGCTTATTCGCGCACGTGAGAGAGGACAAACTGTGTGGGTGATATCTGATCACAATAGAATCTTACAATAGTCACATCCACTTCAGAGCGGCACTCAAAGAAATTGGCTTGGCGGCCAGCTTCTTGACCCCCCTCAGGTCCGCCCGAATTCGTGACTTTACTGAGATAGTTTGAAACTCCAGACCGCAGGTAGACCAGACCAATTACCTTCTCCGGCATTCTCTCTTTTCGCGCGGCTTTCATTTTTAATATTTTTTATCGGGCGCTCTACATTACGAGGGCAAAATTGGATCCAGCGAAAATTTTTTCGAATTTTCGTCTGTGCGCGCGCGCGCGCGCCCGCACCATCTGGGAAAAAAGAGCACACTTTGGATCTGCTTCTTTTTAACCCACCTGATGAAATTTCGGGATGAGAGAAGGATGACTCTTACTCCTGATTAAACAATTTTCTTAAGAGTTAGTAAAATTTTTAATTAAAATATCTTAGAGAGTGCTTTTGCTTTTTATAAAAACTACGTCAGTTCTTTTATGGGCTTTTCTTTTATGGACATATCATCATTAGTTTGAGTAGGTAATGTTTTTTTAACGATAGAATAAACTTTTAAATTTCATGTCTATTGATTGTAGTCTTAAAAATTCGAAAATTCTCTCTAATAATCACAAAAGCACCAAGATTTTGACTTTAACATCATAGCTTACATTTTCAAATTAAAGAACTTTTGTTCTAAAATCCGTTTAATAATCCAGATCAATATAAGCTTTTAATTGAAAATCTATCGTATAATAAGTTTGTTTGTCACATCTCATTCCATTTTATTTTAGTAAGAGAAGTATAGTGACATGCATTCCCAATTCATTTTGTTAATTTTACAATATTTTATTGATTATTTTTATACGTAATATATTGATAATTTAAAAAGAATTTGTTAACGATAATTTAATTTTATTTTGTCGTTTATCACACTTTAATTGATAGTGGTTTTATACAAGTTTTTAGACATGCAGTATATTCAGATTCTCTATTAAAGTTTTACGACTGTAATAATTCTGACTGAGATATAAGATGTATTCTTGTTTGTACTTAACTAATAAACTATTTAATTTCATGCAAAAGTAAAAATTGTTCTCCTAACTATCAAGACAAGCAAACAATTCTATTCTACAAAAAAAAAAAAAAAAAAATATAAAATTTAACTAGATATTGCGAAAAGTTTGACCTGCAAAAAATCTAAATTAATTTGTATTGTTTTTCGTATAGTTGATAACGCGATTTAAAGATGTAAGAGCATAAGAAACGTGCAAAAATGACTCAATTTCTCTAGACACAGCGCCGTACATTAACTTGTACACATACACATATAGCTGTATCAGGGCTGGTATTCCCGGTTGGTGCCGTGGCGGCTGATAAATACTCGGTGATTTCCAGTCTGGCGCATATAGGCCGCGCTGCGCGAGGAAACGAAGGCATTTCAGGCGTAAAATGAAGAACGAGCCTCAGAGCTTCTGTTTGCTCAGCACCGCCACCGCCGAGGAAACCCGCTTGATGCTTATTCCTCTTCCGTTCCTTACGAATGCGCACTGGGCGGCATTGTTCGAACTTAAGCGCGTATACACTTCTACAGACGCATACTCACGCACGCATACACATACACACATTCACATACGGGTGTGTATATAATGCACACATCGCGAATCAGGACTGGCGGAGCAGCCAAGCGCAAAATTGGATTTCCCGTTTGTGTGTGTGTGTGTGTGTGTGTGTGTATATGTGTGTGTGTGTGTGTATGTGTGTGTGTGTACGGGAAGAGAAGCTTCAAACGGATCGCGCGCGTAGGCGAGCACCTCGCGTTATTCTCGGAAGATGAAAAAAGTGGGAGCGGAGATGCAAAATGAGACGTATAGTTAATAACAGTAACGAAGATAATGGTGGCAATGGCGAACTGGCGGTCGCTCTGTATGAACTCGGTAGAAATGCGATTATCTAAGAGAGAACTGGTCCAGTTGCTGCTGACGTAAGGATCATGCGTTACGCGTGGCAAGCGTTGCGGATACGTCATTTGAAAGGCACGACTATTGTTCTTGATGCGATTTAGTCTGTGACGCAACTTTAGTTGAAAAGTTATTTACGTTCTTATTGTACAATTTATTAGAATATTTTACTAGTTATATGTTTAACCTAGATAACTAAAATTGGTGTTGAAGTATTTTAATAAATCTAGTAATCGAGTACTAATTAAATCAGGCGGATATATATACGCGTATATATACATATATATTATATCTACAGCTAGCCTACGTTAATTAGCTCTTTAAACGATAGTAGCTATTGCATTCGCGCGGAGCTCGGATGAATCGATTGAAAAATTCTTTCATCAACGATAGCCCCCATACGATCCATCGAATTACGCTTTGCTACACTTTACTGCACGTTTCAAACTACATTCAATTTTATTCTAATTATTTTGGAGTTTTAAAAAAATCAAATTACCCCGATGAAGAAAGGGATAGTTTAAAATAAATGTTACTAGATAACAATGAAACAAAATGCTCTTGGCTGGCACCTAGCCAACGAAAATAATCGCAACTTCGATATACGAGGGCCAATGCAATTGATGCGTGCCAGGGTAATGCAGAGAAGTGGTCGTTCAACCGTCAATTTGATAGGGGATTGGTATATTTGTAGAGTAGAAAAGAAAAATTTAGACAAAAAGCAGGAAGGAAGTAACATCGATCGAAGATGCGCGATAAATTATTTTTCAAAATAAATAAATTTTTAAATACAATGTGCCAGAGAAAACGGATAAAAGTTTGAATTTTTTAACAGCAAATAATTTTAAAGTTATCTTTTGATTTATTTATGAATAAATTCTGTGTAATCTATAACTTTCAACCAATCGATGGGGTAGAAAAAATATTATACGCGATTAAAGCTTAATCAACACTGGTCTAAAAAATCTTTACAGAGAAAACGAATTGTACGTACATAAAAGTTAAAAGAAAGTCTAGCTCCGGCACACATGGGTTTTAAAAAGGCCGCCCTAAAAGCTTTCAAAGACGAAAGATGGCAAATAGCAAGGGTATTCCGAAAAATGCGCTCACCCCAAACACGCAGAGTTCTTCAAGTTTATCTTTGTGTGCAGTTCTTTTTTCGAATTCCGCGCGTCTTTTGCATCTTTGTGTTATAAAATATTGCGAGTGTAATATTGCAAAATATCAGAGTTATAGTTGCCGGTACATAAAAAAATATTTACTGTATTTTTAAATATAATTTGTTCCGTACGTTTCAAAAGAGACAGGTAAATTTGATTAATTATAAAAAATTTTTAAAATGAAATATAGTCTTAATCGATAAATATCTTTTTCACGCACGTGTTCATTTACAAGTTTTCGAATATATGCGTATTTAGTCTATCGATACAGCGCAAAATCATCGGATTGAAATGAACATTGCTACGGTTCGACTGATTGACTGGCGAAGCGCACCAGCGCGATTCCCAATATACGAGCTGGAATGAATGGATTTTTCAAGTTGAGAGAGCAGCATCGATTAATAAGGTCGTTCTACATGATCTAAATTAAGTAGATGCTTTAGATTTTGGTGCTTTTTAACTAATAATATCAAATAACATTTCGTAGGGTTTATCAGGTATGTTTTTTTGGAATTTCTATGAAGCACTTGATATTTCAAAATTAATTTTATTAAATCTACTATATTATTCTTTATAATTAGTTTATTGAAGATACAAAGTGTAGGAGACATTGGGGCGCATTTGAACACTTTTTGATTTCCATTGTTTTTAACGATTAAAAGAAAAGAATAAAAAATTTTAAAATAATGGCATTTTAAATTTAAATATCCGTTTAACCTAAAAAGTTTTTGTTTATTTTATGATGTGAGTTTGTATTTTTTCGCCTTACCTTTTCATTCCTTTTTATGTCTAACCAGCTACAGTTTATACTCCGGATGTTTGTGCTTAATAAAAAATAAGATTACAATTAGTAAGTCTGCAGTTTCTTGTATAAGTAGATTTATACAGAAACAGATCTTTGACCCCATTTTTTCTTGACTTTTGCCGCATTTAAACGGGTTAATTAGTGATAAGTACACTTTACACAGACGTTTCAGCTGGCAAAGTTGCACTCTTTTAAACTGTTTTGTATCAATGCTTCAGGGCGTATTGTCTTTTGAAGAAACGGCCGAGCTGCTTACTATGAAACACTTGGATAAGTTCTCCAGATAGGTAAGGCACTTCGATCCATTTTGCATAAATTCCACTGATCTTAAAGCAAAAGTTATTGTGACATAAATTTGTGTATCCACGGTATTTAAAGCTTTTTTTTGCAAAATCATATTATTTCCAATTACATATTTTGAGTGCAAAATTATTACAAATTTTTTTGTTTAAGAACACGATGTAAAATATTAAAAATCAGCAAATTAATGTGGATCGAAAGATATATAATAAGTAAGTCACCACAACCAGCTTAAGAGCGCGAGATACATGCGTCGCTAGATTAACCTGAAGAACCGGAATCTCTGCGGGAGATACTACCTCTGCAGAGCCACACGTATTATATACAAAACAAAAGCAGGCATACGCAAGTAAATTAAAAAGTGACAAATTTTGATATTTTTAAAAAGAAAAATTGTAAATAAACATAAATTATTAAAGAGTAAAAAATAAACTAATTTATATTAGCAAAAGTCATAGATTATAAATTTGACTAATTAGAAATAGTTAATCTTTATAAAATACAACATCGTTATTTTGCTATATACAGTTAATTTGAAACCAAAAGCACCCAGGAGGACGTGTACACTATGACAGAGGACTCTTCGTGTCATTAAAGCTGCGTAACTAGTGAAGATTAACGAGCCTTCGGCAACTCAGCTAGCCAATCATTTTGCATATAACAGCATACTAAACTCAATATCTATTTTATTTTAAAAAGTATCAGAAAAAATAATCACTGACTTTACCTGTTATAATATAGTAATACATGTTGATTTAATCCGACACCTCATAAATAATATATAAAATAATTAATCTATTTGTGACGTGTCAAAACTGTTTTGCCTTCACGAGTTAATGTTTACGTTGATAAACTTATTTAATAATTGTAAATGACGCAACATTACTAATGCAAGCTACCTATTGTGACGAAATTTAATTGTGCACTTCCCTAATTAGGAACTCATCAGGTTGTAGATGAATATAACTTTGAATAAAATCATAATAGCCTCCTCTGGCCAATATTCCCTTTTGAAAGGTCGGCAAAACGGCGAAATTTTTAATCTAAACCAGCGCGCGCCAGTCCTCGGGCCTGATTAATTAAAGAGACTCGGAAGTAAAAGAGAGCGGCGGGCGGTAGTCGGCCTGGGAAAATAAAAATCATTCCTCAGTGGGCGGAAAAAGCGGAGTGGGCAAAGAAAGAAGCGAGACAAGCAGAGCGTGCCAAAATGATTTTTGGAACATTGGGCTCCGTTCGGTGGCTCTGTATAGGTAGAGAGAGGGCTGGATGAGAGGGCGAGATGTGCGCGGCCCCGCGGAAAATTTCTGGTTTTATGATCGGGCTCGAAAAATCGCGGTTATTGCTGACACCGCATGGCGGCGGGAGCCGAGTTGACGCGCATGGCTGCCTGCAAAAATAATGTGACACGGGCTCTGGTAACGTCAGCTGCCACGCGGCTCTCTATATTTCAGCCGCGCCACCGACTCTCTCGCTCTCTCGCTCTCTCTCTCTCTTCCTCGCGCGCGCGCTGGCTCGGCCATTCTGTTGTGCCGACAGAGACGGAAAAGCCAGGAGAGCGTGTCCAAGTAATAGCGTCCAGTCATATACGAGTCCTAGCGCCCACCCCACTTTTCGATATCAGCACTAAACTATTTTTGATGCTCTCCCGCGTCCGAGCGGCCAGCGAGCGGCCTTTACATTTTTAATGGAACGTGCCCGATGCATGGCTCCTCTGCCTCTCTCATTTACTCTCGTCAAAGTCTAAGCCTTATTGCGAAGTCTAGTGCATTTGCATATATGTGCGAGGGAGAAATAGTTAGAGCTATCGCTAAATTATTGCTTTTGAATAAATCGAAGCGTCAGTAGCTTTAGTATGTGATTTTACTAGCTACATTTTATGAATATTAATTCTATTGCCGCGTGTGTTGAAACGATATTTTTTATCGAAAAATTTCGAAATATTTTTTTGACATTTTTATTTTGGTTCTGCTAAAATAAAAGTCGATAATTAGTATTTCAAATATGCATATATTCCAACGTATTTATTTGATTGATTTATGAACAAGTAGATTCAGTTTTGGTATGAATTTTTAGCTTTGATAACTATTATAATGAATTTTTATTGAATTAAAAATACTATAATACGTTAATTCACGTAATAGTTATTCATGTAAACGCCACTTTTGCTATGTGAAGTAATATCCAAGGAAAATTTAAACTTCCATTGTTTAGCTGAACAGTGCTGTAAAACGGCTATTATCCGATCCATCTGAGCTAGCCCAGCCACGTTGTTTGAGTTTGAATATAGCAGAGCGGGGATTATATGGCTGACAACGGTCGGATGAATGTTCGTCCATCAAAGTTCATTTAGGTAAGGATCAAGACATCCAAAATTTACCTTAAGTAAGAGCAGCCTGACTTGAAATATTGGGAAATCAAATCTATATGCAAACATACGAATTGTTAGCACTTCCTGCCGCCGGCATGTTATAGTGCCGGTATTTTCATCCTGCCAACGAAGGAACTATACGAGTTTGTCTTCTCTCCACTCGATATAGAGAGCAAAATTTTGCGTACGCGTGCGCGCACACGATAGAGGGAGAGTGAGAGAGACAATTGTTTGAAAGGCTGATCTCGCTCGCATGTTCTGTGTTTTGCGCTCCGTGTCCCCAAAGAGCTCTAATGGGGTTCAGCTTCGACGCCTGCGGGCTCGTCGCGCCGCGCGGCGTATGAGTTTCTCGTCTCCGAAAGTCCGGGCCAAGTTCGTCGGGGCCGTAGCCGAGCAGCGCGTCGGCTCTGAGAGAGAGAGAGAGATAGGGGGTAGGAGCTGCGGCGACGCTTGTATACGTCTGCTGAGGCGCTCCCCAGGGCCGGCGCCAGACACTTTCGAGATTACGTTCGACCTCTCGAGGTGGCCGGGCGCTCGCTGTACGTCGAATCGAGCGGAAATCCCGCAGAGATTCGATCTGCTACTTTATTTCTGCCGAATGCACAAACGTCGCCGGCGCGCTAGTCTCTCCGGCCGCGATGGGCACGTACACTTGTACCCTATAACTGTATATATAGTCGCGCGCGGCCACGCTGACGTTGGGAAACTCTATTTTTCCGGGGGACTCTCGGCACGTCCTTCTTAACTGGCTTCACCCCCTTCCCTCTCCTGCGCTCGATCGCGCTCGCCTTCCTCCCTATATAGCCCATAGTCCCGCGGACTCCTCGCTTCCGGCTTCTTCTTCCTCTTCTTTTTCTCCCTCTTTCCTCCCTATATGTGTGCCTGTCTCGCTCTAGCGGCCAAATTCACCGGGATGCTTACTCGATTAAGCTCGTCCAATCGTGTAATGTGTAAAGGCGAAAACGGGATTACCAAGTTTCGCCTTCCTCTTCTCTGACTCTTTCCTTTTTATCGAGATTGTTGCGCGCCCGCGCGCGGCATCGTGATTTACTTGGCCGCGCTCAAATATTGGGATTTCAAGTTTATTAATTTTTTTTAAGCCCAAATATATCAGAGTCAGATAGAAAATATTTTTTGATCGTTTGATTTTTTTTTTATTATGTCAGTTGTGATTAATTATGAAAATAAGGTTAAATTTTATTAGCATCACTTTTAGCGTATATTCTTTAATAAATTAGACCAACAGTGTTTCAGCATTACCTTGCAACTAAATTTTACATCTACTTTATGTGCAAACATATAACGAAAGGTTCTTTCAGGCTTAAATTAATTAAGAAAAAGGAGTCTGCGGTTAAATAAGTTACCTTGCATGTTGATTTTCAAGTCTAGAATTTTTTATAAAAGTAAACCAATTTTTTTCTTCCTGCGCAACCTTCAGTCACCTAATTCTTTAGTAAAGAAAAAATCTCATCTTGCACATTAACTAAAACATTAGGATAATGTATTAAAATAAGAACATTTTTATTCACGTTAATTCAACTTTATATTCCAACAACTAAAGAAATTAACATTTTTTAAACTTATAATGCAATTCTTATGCTTAGAGCGCGAAACATAATGTTAGCACATTCAGACGCGCCACATATATAATACTTGATTTACTCTCTCCGACGCAATAAATACAAGAGTGCACGTGGGATATTTCATTTCGTGCTTCCGCGTACTCTTCAAAACCTAGTCTTGCAAGTCGCGTTGCTACTCCGCTAGATGCTACTCAGAACTTATTGTATTCCCGGTATTGTGGCCTTTTGTTGTGTACTTGTTTCAAGTAAATTAACTAAATTTTAAGTTAGAAAAATATGAAATGGATATATTAAATTTATACCGTATCTAATTCGAAATAATTATAGAGTAAAAAAGAAATATTCTATCATAATTGTCTACTATGAGATTCTATAGCTGTTATGTACGTAACTCTGGAATAAATAAATAAATGAATAAATTACATTTTTTTGTGAAAACTATTTGTGAGACTAATCAAATATTGTCCATTATCCTCATTGTGCTTCCATAGTAAATAGTATAAAATTACTGAATTTGTAACAGAGAAGCTTTCAATTTAGTACCGATTGTATGTCCGTCCACAAAATATCTAATTTTCGCAAAATTCGATTTCTAATGGAAATTGAAAGGATTTCCTTGTTGAATAATAGGTTGTCAAAAATGGCTTAAAAATGGATTTCACTTTTTAAACAAATGAAATTATATTCGTACTTATTCCGAATATTTTTATCATTTAATGTCACAAATGATAGAAATAATGTCAACATTTTTAATGCAATGTTACTATTTTTTAGATTGTTGAGTTCATAGCTATTTCCTAATTAGTACGTTAGTGAAAATGAAGATGCTGTAAAATTACGCTTGAAAACATAAAAAAAAATCTACTAATTTTTAATATAATTGTAGCTTAGAAGCAACCAATTCTTCAAAATCTTTAATTTACTCACTATTTTTAGTATATTACGATATATTTAGATAGCACTGATTTTCAATCTGAAGTTCTGGAAGTTAGGAAGATTGTCAATAATGCAAATAACATAAAATTGGCGCAATGTTTCCTTGTTATCGTAAGGCTATAATTTCATCAATACTTTCAATTACGAAAATCTTTACAAAACATATATGATAGTGATTATTTTTACATAAAAATACTCGCAGTTATAATTACTGCATTTTATTTTATTTTAGAACACTATAATAATTATTATATATTAGAATAAACCTGAACTTTGTTAAATGACAGAAATTACATCGTAGCGCCTTTTGTTGAGAGTTTAATTTTAGAGAGACCGTAAAATTTATAATCATAATTAAAACTTTGATAAAACAATTAACGAAACTAAAAAATCTTAATATTTTTATAATAAAGTTATGCTACATCAAGTTGTGCGAGCAGCCAAGAGAACAAGGTCTTGTAAGTAAATCGCAAGTTGCAAACTTTGAAAGTAAAAATTTAAAAATAATTAGAACCCCTCGACCATAAAATCAGCCTCTTCATCCGAGGGGAGATAAAAAGGCGCGCTGCTATAACTACATTCTTCTTCGAAAATTCTCGCGAACGCTCGGCTAACGATCGAATAATAACGCGCGCTCTAGTCGTCAACTCTCGCTTTGCGAGCAATCACCGATAGAACAATATCCAAGCGGCGCGCGCGGGCGGGCGCACGGAAACGGCGCGAACAAAAGGCTCCCGCTTTTCTGCGTAATAGCGTAGCCGTCCTCGTCGCCTTTCCTGCACTCCTGCTCAACTTGGCGTTGGAGACTCCGGAGCGCGCCAACTTGGCGGTTATTGCAACTGCAGAGTTAACTCGGGCACGCGCGCTTTGCGCATCAGCGACTCGCAAAACTTGCAAGCAGTTGGTCCTGCGACTCAGTTAAATGAACGGGAGGCTAAATCAACACGTAGATCGCGTAAGGCTGCCGCGCTGCTGCGGCTGCTGCTGCTGCTGCACTGGACTGCAAGCTGCGTAATCATTCTCGAAAACAACTACCATTATGGAGTCAATGAGCACGCGTCTGTCCCTTGAGCTGGTCCTTTGAATCACTCCGTGATTGCATCAGCAACCTCTCTCTCTCTCTCTCTCTCTCTCTCTCTCTCTCTCTCTCTCTCTCTCTCTCTCTCTCTCTCTCTCTCTCTCTCTCTCTCTCTCTCTCTCTCTCTCTCTCTCGCTCTTGTACTGCACATACTTACGTACTTCTTTGTTATTTTCTTCATTTTCACTTCAATTATGAAGAAAAAAAAATATTATTTTTAAAGTAAATAAATGAAAAAAATAGATAAAAATCTTTATTTAATAAATAAAAAATATAATATTTAGAAAAAATTTCACTTCTCAGATGAGTATTCTTACTTGTAATAATTTTGCTCAAGAGGAACAATGCAAATGTTTACATACTAACCTTAAGATTAAACTCGTTGATAAAATGTTATCTTGAGCTTTGCTTGAATTTAGCAGCAATGTAATGTGTTGAAAACTAAAATTAAACAATAGACTCCGTTAAATTATTTCTTGAATATGCAAATAAAAATGAAACTTTTATAAAGCACTACCTTTATAGTTATGTGACAATTGTATAAACAGAAATATTATCCAAAGAATAGACAAAATTGCGGACAAAGGATTTAAACTGGTATAGGATTTTGTAAAAAAAAAAATTCGAAAATTTTATATATTTATATATTCATTCATATTTACGTAATATGTGTATATAATATATATTATAATTACAACAAATTGTTATCTATATTTAATACAGTTTTTTTTTTTTAATATCGCGCATTCTACATCGTTTTCAAACTATAAATGAACTCATCGCATCTTGGCTTCCAACATTCAAATAATTTTTTTTATTCATTGTACTTACAATATTCTCTACACTACCGTAATAAGAAACCGATTATGGAAGGTATGAGCTCGTAAAATAAACAAAGTTCATAAACGTCGCAAAAATTACATACATTTGTACATGGTATATAAAATGCATAAAAATAATTTTTATTTAAGCATGAGCACAACGCGCAAAACTTCTCGTTTTCATGTTCAACTTTTCTGATTTTTCAGTATGTCTTTTCACCTTCATTCATCCCGTCAATGGAATCAATTTAACTAATCGCCGACGAAAATAAATCGGCACCTCTCATTTAGCTAATACTAAAATCTTTTTATACACAACGATTGGGACTAATTGAAGCTATGTCGTGGAACTTTTGTATACACGTGCTAATCGCACTATCAATCTCCTCTATCAAGTTCCAGTTGTCGTTCATTTTTTCCTTTTTTAACAAAAATGATTGAACGACGATTTTTCTTTTTTTCAAAAACAATTGAACGGCTATACGTTTTTATATATTTTTTCTCCAAATTCATCACTCCATTTTTCTCGGCAGTTACACAGCACGTTTAACATACTATTTTTTTTATTCCCTTTATAACTATTAAATACTTGCATAAGCGTTTTTCGAGTCCCGTATGACACTAAAGCCAGAGTACGTACGTGCGTGCCTCTTGCTTGAATACGTTAATATATTAATAAATTTTTCTACTGTACTCAATAGCTGTACTAGAGAGATTATTATGACTGTGCGCATGATAAATAGTAAGTCGTAGCCACTTGGATACCTACTTATTTGCAAACTCAAACTTACATATTAACAAATTAATTTGAACTTTACTTATTAAAAGATTATTTATTGATCAAATTTTATTAAAATAAGTGGTGTATTAATGTGCGTTGCTTTGATCTATCCAAACATAAATTTCATTACATATCCCCAAGCATTATCAACTAAATATAGTACACTTCACTCAACAATAACCTTCAAATATTGTGCAAAAAGTATCGATAATTTTTCGTTTTTTTTAATGAACGAATAAAAGTCATTAATCGAACACACGTATCTCCTGCCACTTGATCGAAAGAACAGACGGTACTATTCGTGACGACAAGTATAACTATAAATTGAGAATAAAGACCGCGTATGCAGCCTATATCTTACAGTATTTACAAAAAGCTTCGATGAAAACCTTGGAAAATAAAATAGGGGAGAGAAGGTGGAGGATATTTAAGCGATATGCTCGTGTCTTAAGACGAACGAGGCTTTCACGCTCATTCAGGCGCGGATCGATGGATCGTCGTCGTCGTCGTTGTTGGCCGTTTGCGTGCGCGGGCGCTGTTTGAAAACTAGGAGCGCGATCGTTTATTGTGTAGGTATGCATGTACGATGAGGTTTCCAAGTGACTTCAGCCCGTTATGCGCTCGTCTATGGCATGCACACTTGTTTCGATCACACAGATATGTACAGCGTTAATGTTACTTTTAGCTATGGATTCGTTTTCTTTACATTATACGTGTATGATTTATTATATATATAGTTCTCGACGATTATGAGAAGAAAATTTTGGAAAAAAGCTTATACTCTTTGCTTTAGGCGTGGAAAGCTTATTCAGACTTTGAGAAAATTAATAACTATAATAATTTTATAAAATGGTAAAGTCAGTTGTAATTATATTTTTAGAAAATTCGTTTAAAAGTCATGTCAGAAATAACTGTAAATGTGAAGACATCATTGCGTGATATAGTTTACTTTTCACTTTTAATTTTCTATTTTCTCATGTAATTCGTTTGTCAACTGAAATACATGTAAATGGCAAATTCTATAATTTTACATTATACATTTCAGTTTAGAAAATGATTAATTGTGAGAGAATGTAACGTCAATAAATTAAAACACTGTTTACTGCATTTAGGCAGAATGACCCCATAATTCATGTACTTTTAGTTTTCATTGCACATAAATTTAACTAGGAGCATAAAAAAATGATATGTATTATTATAAAAAGACGTACATAAACATGGAACAATACCTCTCATACCTGCATAATAGAAAAATTTTACACGGAGAAAAAGTTGCATGAAGACAACTCGGTCGTAGATAAAAGTACGATGCTTTATCCAAAATTTATTTTCTCACTCGTTTGCTTCAACTGTGATTCGTTTCATTTTTCTTCTGAAATTCGTATTATTATTTATATAATACAAAGTAGCAAATTAATTTTGCTTAATTGATTCAACGCTGGTTTTTATAAACTTCGCCACCTTAATCATCGAATATTGAATTTCAGGATGAAAAAGAAACTAAGAAATTAAATTGTCTAAGAGATCTGATTTAAAAGTTCGTCGAATATAAGTGTTTAATCAGTAATAGAAAAAAGACTATGTCAGTATAAAAACGTTTTGGCTTTGTATTCAAAGAAATACGCGAATATTTTTTATGCACTAATCTTCAGACGCTCATCTCACAACGCGCGTTATTATAAATCATTTAGGTTGACATAATTTACTAGCTTAACACATTTACAAGAAACATTTTGCTTACCGCAATTCTTTTTCAAACTTGGTGCGCAGTATTTCAAAACCACTGTCATAATAAAGAATCTCGAAATCTACAAATATAACGTTACGTGTTTCCCCTGTTTTCCACGAAACTGGCCTTTAATTAAAAAATTTTGATGTTCACCTATTCATTTTCGTTTTAAGGCAAAATTTTCTTGTACACGTGTTTGTTCTTATTTTATGCCAGCGAAAAATACTCGAGGTAACAATCTGAGGAAATAGGGCCTTGTTGTGATAGTAGAATACTTTTGGGAATCACTATTTTATAGAATTTCTCCTGATATATACAAGCCGATTAATTTTTTGTGCGAGCTTGCCGAACCAAGCCTCGTTTAAATTATCCAAATCAGAGCGACCTTTTATCCTGTGAGACAAATACCACGAGTTATCCAGACACACATGATCACTCATCGTTATACGCATATATCGCATATAGTATTTCTCGTCGATTACAGTTATATATATCGTATATGTATAAGTACAGTCTCGGTACGAAAATAATTTCAATGCGCGCGCCTATAATCAACACTCTCACGATTATACAGTTATACATATTTATATATATACGCACTCAAACAGCGGCTCTCCTCCATCATTAAACTATATGTATATCGAGTACGCACCAGCGCGTGGCGGCGTCGTTCATCAGTCGTCGTCGACGTCGCTATTCTCGCTCACCGCGAGTTGGCCTAAGATAGCGTCAGCAGCGGTAACAGCAGCAGCGGCCTGGCTGAAGGGGGGCGGCGATCACCTGCGGATCACCGGCATGAGCACGTGGGAGAGGAGCAGTAAGCAGAGCGAGAACGCGACCTCCGGCCTGCCAGACGTTGGCGCCAAACTCAGTGCACCCGAGGAGGGTAGCTCCGACTCCTCGCTCGAGTCCTCGCCCGGCCTCGTCGACGGCATGCCGTGCTCCCGTTTGTAGTCTGTCGACAGAAGATACAAGGGGATGCGATTTTTTAGATGCACACTAGCTGTGTTGGTAATATTGCTGCGACAAGTGGAATGTTTAAAGTTTGCATTACTGCAGATGATACATTTATTTATGAAAATAATGTGGGGTATTGTTTTCGTTGGTTATCCAAAAACATTTGTTAAAGAAAAACGGTAAATTAATCGTAATAAATTTGAAATGAATAATAGTCTTCTACAATACTCAAAGTAACGATTTATATGTTTTACATTAATTTTGAAATCATAATAAAAAATTTCTCATATCAAAGCTACAATTTTTTAAAGACGTGAATGTAAAATCATAAAAACATTCCAACAATAATGAGTAGATTAGCTTTGCATTTATTTCTTGGACATATATCTACGCATTAAGAATGCCTGGTGCCCGCCCGGGGAATGTTCACACGCATGCACATTCGTTCGCATGCCTAGCTCATTCGTCCGCTTCTACAGTTGGGGAACAAAGGAGACACCGAGTAAAGCACACGCTGCTGGCTACTTGATAATTTCCTCTTATGTGAAAACATCCACCTCTATATCTCCGAATTTAGAGAATTATTGCGGAACTAGTGTAGATTGCACTGTTGGTATCGCGAATCAGCGCGATTAATTGATATAAGTTTCAAAGCCTAATATATTAGATTAATAGGCCGATCGCAAAGGTTGTAATTTCAACCTTGTCAGACAAAAATGTATTATAGTGTACACACCATGAGAGAAAACAAAGAATACCACAGATCGCATGTTTCACGATTTCCATGCGATTTGGGATATTCTTTAGTTTTGCTCCCTAGGTGCATAATATACTATTTTCAACTTGTGCATTTAAAAAAGCCCTTTTTTCGTGTATGAAAAATCAATAGAAAATCAAGCAGAAAAAATGTTTTCCTCCCGCTAATTAAATATAGTCAAAATTTTCTATATTAATGTATTCAAAGTTTGAGAAATTTAACAATTATGAATAAAAACTTGAAAAATATTTAAATTTTGAAAAACATTAAAAATTTGTTGAATTTTTTACATTTCGAAAAAAGCATTACGTAAATTTTTATTGAAATAATATACATTGTGAATTTCTTGATTGTACGTTCATTTTCATTATAAAAATGGCCTACGCACTCTTATTAAAATTTTCCTCCTATACATGCTCTTTTCATGCTATCCTCGATGCTATCCTATACATGCTCTTGTTAAAATTTTTCTCCCTAATTGCATAATATATATTAAAATATATTTACTAACCTGAATCTCGCCATTCTTCTACCTCGTAGTCGTTTGGTCGATTATGAAGTTTTCGATTACCATTCTTACCTATAAACAAATTAATGAAAATTTGAATTGGTATTGTTTAAAAGTTACAATTTGTTTAAATAATGATAAACGATGTTTCACATAATTACGTATATCATTTTTAATTACCATTTTTTCTTATTGTTACGTGATTTGAGGATTGAGTAGTTGTAGACGGTGCTGGAATTTCTATAACAAAATTTAAATAAATAGATAAGATTTGTCATACTATCAACTTTGTAACTTTTGACATAAGGGGGAGATGAACCTCAAATAAAGTCACTGCATGTTTGTTTATAAGAAAAAGTGATAGAAAGTGTTTCTATAACCCTACCCTAATAAGAATTCAAAAATTCAAATTAACATTTCGGCAGATAGGAGTATGACCAAATATACATGATATTACTAGAAATTTCATGTTAAAAATCTTATTGAATTTAATAAAATAATAACAAAGTAAAATTTTGTATATAGATAATAATCTACTTAATACAGTACCCCAAAGTACTGCCTTGTTCATGTTTTTGCTTTTTCTTAGAATACGTGAAGGCATAATAATATTTAAATTTTTTATTAGAATCATATAGTACAGTATCGATTTAAATCTAACACGAAAGAAGCAAAAAAAAAACAAAATGCAAAAACTGTAAGATAAGTAGTATAAGATGATCTCAAGTTACTGTACGTTTAAAATAACTCTTTAAAAAATAATTTTTGCTTTTAAATCGCAAATACTAGTATTTTTTTAATACAAAATATATGAAACCATTCAAAGTTTTTTGAAAAAAATCGAATCCACTGTTTTTACGGTTTTATTATTTACGGTTTTATAATTTTTACGGTTTTATTATTAATATTATAGTTTCATCTTATTCTACTGTTAAAAACGAAAAATAATGAAGAGAAGCCTGAAATGTGTTCATAATTCCTTTATTCAAAAATCTAGTTTGTGAGGACCATTATCTTTCTGATACGCATTGGTATGTCAAATTTATCTTGTTTTCACTCAGCATTTTAAAAATGATTGTTTCCAAAGAATAAAAGAGAGAACATTATATTTAAAATAAATTATACGATGTGTTCATAGTATTAGCATGTAATTTACCTTCCAGCTTGATGACACCATCGGTACCACCTAATGAGTTCTGCGCCACACACTTATATGAACCAAAATCTTTGGGGCCAAGGTTTCTAATTTTCAGCTTCATGTATTGGTTGTATCCGTTCTTAGTGATTACTGCCTCGTACTTGTCGCCTATAACCGAACGGTAATTGCCTGGGCAAGTAAGATCGAGTCCTTAACTGTTACGACTAAGATATATGATAAACACTGATATAATAACTAGACACCTACAAAGTGTTTGTATAATCTTTGAAAAAAAATTCTTTAAGTTAATATAATTATTGTTAAGCAATTAAATTGAAATTTTGTAAATAGCAGAGAGTTTCCTACTGTAATAGACCAAATAGAAACGCATAAAATCCCATTAATTCTATCGGATTTAATATGTGTATTTGCACCATTTTACTTATAGACTTATGAATTTCAT
>JAPYZA010009014.1:0-13405 GCA_030522685.1 Eupelmus azureus | reverse complement strand
GGAAACTCGACAGCCACTCGTCCGTCGATATAAAAGCTCTTTTAACCGTGCCGTGCATCGAAATTCCACATCCATACATACCTCATAAAAAAAGCAATATGTAACATCCCTGACAAGCCAACAATTATTATCACTCCAACACTACATTCACACTTGTCACAACCACTCCCAAAAGCGCAAAAACCTACATCACCACTTCACCTCGAGCACACTCCAATATCCCTTGCCCATATCGAGCCCAAAAAAAGAGCCGCCTCCAGCTCATCTCCGGCGAAACAGACACAGGCACGCGGGCACAATAGCCTCCACACTTCTGTATCATCCTCCGACTCACCAATATCCATTAAGCGCGACTGGCCGAGATGCTTGGCCGCGTAGATGTGCAGCTGTCCGAAGGCGAGCTGCATCCCGGTGGTCAGCAGCAAGGCCAGGAAGCCAGCCGCGCAGACCAGCCAGCCCCAGCCGCCCTCCGGGTAAAAGTGCATCCGTATCCCGGACACATCGATGCCTGAAAAATACGTCCAAGTGTATTAATACACCAGGCACTTGTTGAGCTTACCCTACTTTTTTCTTTGCTTATTGTGTGTGTATAGAGACGCGACGCCGCTCTAATGCATAATCCAATTATAACTTTCGCAAACTGCCCCCCCGGCTTTTTTGCATTCACAGCAGGCGCACCGCCAGAGCAGAGTCCCATAAATGTTTTATGCCCGCGAGTCTCTCGTTTTCGTATGTACGAGCCGGCTCCGGCTTTTATAAGGTTTCGAAAACCCGTAAACATTAAATTACGCCGGGGCGGGTTATTCGTATGCGCGGCGGCGCGCGCCGCGTTTATGCGTACACCTGAATTCTGCGCGCCGCTGTTTAAAACCTGTTGTCGGCTATTAATGCCGCGCCGCTCCGGGTATTTTCGTTTTATTGATGGTGACAAAAAGGCCGGTTTGGTTTTTCGGTTCGCGCGAAATGATAATTTTTAAGTTATTGGGTGATTCTTTGGAGAGATGTGAGGTTCTTTTTTGTTAAGAGTTGGAGTTGAGGTGATCGGGTATGAATTTGGTATCATTAAGGGGGGAATATGTTTTTGAATGTTGATGAGAGTGTTGTTATTTTTTGCGCGGGATTTATGAATGGTTTTAAATAATTCAACACTTGTAGCGAGGAGGGTAATCGGAGATTAAAAGGCCGGTGATAAATAACTTTGCACGCTTTGACGTCACGACGCTTAAAGTACCAATTATGTTTCGCTTAAGGGGATATGATCATCCGACTATGTCGCGCGTTAAAAACTTTATTTTGAGTTTAAAAAGGATGCGTTTTTTTTAATACTTTGCGTTCATGAAGATAAATAGCCGCTGTTTTTTATTATAGAATAAAGAGGAGAAGGAAAAAGTTTAGAAAGTTAGAATTTATTGTTTTTTCTGCGGGGATATAATTCATATCGAATCGACTGGTTTTGATTTATTTTGAAGAAAAAAACTACTATTTTTCAAATTCATGGAACTAGTGGTACATATATCAATATTTATACTTCTAGAAGTTACGTAACTGTATACCGGAATAAATTTCTCGTTTTAAAATGTTTTTACTCGTTTCTATATTTAAGCGACCTGATTTTTTTAAAGTTGTTTTATTCGCGTTACTATCAAAATAAATTTATTTCGCATTTAAAAATTATTTTTTTTAAGTCATCTTTCAAACTAACTAAACTTTAGTTTTATGTGAAATTTAATCCCGCGTTAGTTAAATTATGAATAAGATAAAGAAAGTCTATGCATTTACTTTATTCCATATTAGTATAGTGGATTAGAACAGTCTGACTAAGTTCATCGTGTATCTACTGAAAGCTAAATACTTTCAATATTTAAGTAAAATTATCTATTTGTAAAAAATAATATATAGCTAGTTTTATAATTTTTGTTCAAGTTCTTGCATTTATAAAAAGTGCAAATCATTCTTCTAAATAACTCATATATTTTATTTTCTTACAGCAATTAATTGTATGCTATTACAATACGGATATTTCTATTATCTAAAAAACGCAGGCCCTCATTTTTTAACTTTCATTAGTCTCAATCGCCACAATACATTAGCATTTCCATTGAATACGCAAGCCTCTGAATAATTTCTCGAGCACCCACTGGATTATTTTTTCGAATAATCGCAAAAATTCATTGGTAATATCTTATAGGATTTTCGAAATTACAGTAATTGCCAATCGATTCGTCGCTCGCCGCGGCCGCACTCTTCGTTAGTATGGATTTTATAGGTTTTCCTTCGATTCTAAATTTACTAGGGCTTCGCGACTTCGCGAATTTGCACTTTTAATTAAAAACGTCCGCACTTGTATTCAAACCGCACGAGCTCTTATGCCGGCAAATTCGATTGCCGATATACGCAATTTTTTGCTCCTTGCTAAAGAAATATAAGTTCTCGGTTCGATTGCAGGTATAAAACTTTAAGCACTGTGTTTCTTAAATTAATTTTATGCATTCGATATACATGAAAATTGATTATTAAAAATTGTGTATACAAATAAAGTTGTGAATTTAAAACATTAATATTGACGAAATTTCATATCTTTCAACCTCGTCTATAAAACCTTGCTACTGTCATCTATTTCACCATAAAAACAAAAAAAAACATTTCTTTAGCAAAGCTGTGCTTCGTGTATATTGCACAGCATCGCATAGTTGAAAAAAAAGTCTCATGCATACAGCATATAATCCAGGGTATCTCAGGGCGATTTGTTGTATCTCCATATCCAGAGAATCGAACGGTCCCGTCGTATTGCATGTGAAATACTATAATCAACGACCAAAGCCATGAAAGATTCAAGGATGGAAAGAAAGAGGCATATTGCTTGACAACGTAGGGACAAAAAATATTGGTGCGCAGGTGTTTTCATGGTATATGCCTTGCGTATATTGAGAGTTTTATGGAGATAGTTTCGGTGAAAATAATGAACTTTTTATTTTATTAGTTTTGGTTTAAAATTTAATATTTTAGAAAGAACGTTATATAAAATGTTATTATCACTGTTTCATATTTTGTTAGTAAGTTTACTTACATAAAATATTTAAAATTTCGCGATGTTTATAATAATTCACGTGATTATACAATATAACTGTCCAATTGGTAAAAACAACATTTCAGCAACCGCATTCACAATTCAACCATGCCAAAACCACCCTTAAAAAAATAATAACGGTATCTCAATTCCCCTTCACAACCAGCTTACCGCGGTAACCACCAAAACCGCGCGCCTCCATCAAAATTCAAGCCTTCCCCCAAAACCTCCAAAATCAGCACACTCCCAAACTCCCGCCCAAAACTCCCCTCTTCCACCCAAAATCCACCAAGTAACTAAAAAACATCACTCACCTGTCCGTCTGAGCGCTGGCACACATCTGTGAAGGCTGCGCAGATCACCTAGGACCCAGTTCCCGTTGCCGATCGCGCTCTCCTCCAGATCGGTGGTGCAGCGTGCGCGCGGATCTGCAAAAGCACAAGTGAAGTCGTCGATTAGTGAATGCGAAAAAAAAGAGGAAAGAAAAGCGCGGCGATGGTAGAGAGAAAAAGTAATTGAATAGACGATGGCGCAGCCTACGGCCGGTGGAAAATGCGCGCGCCGGCTCGTTTGCATAAAAGAATTCGCTTTTCCGCCGAGCGATCCGATGCGTTTCCCCCCCCCCTTTTTCTCTTTTTTAATGGCTCGGTAAAGGGCGGAGCTCGCGGAGGGAAATAGAGACTGGAGGCAGGGGCCGGAAATACGAGAATGCGAGATCAATGGGACGCGCGCCGTTTGTAGGAGGAATTTTTCTTGTTCTCTCTCTCTGTGTATGGGAGAGAGGACGATTGTATAGCTGCAGGATGTGGATCCTGGGGAGGGTCTTCTTTGAGTAAACGTATGTATATTGAAGATGAATTTTTTTTCCTTTCGCTTTGGCTTGGAAACGGTGCTTACTTGGGTAATGGTACAAAGGGATGGAATTTTGTTGCTTTATATTGTCGGGGTAGACTTTTTAATGTCTATTGGTTCAATTGGTGTGGAGATATGAGCTGGGTTTATATTTTATTCTTGGATGTGCTCGGTACTTATATGAAATTTTTTTTTATTGAAATAAAAAGCATCAGGATTTTTTCATGTGCTGGGTGAAAAATCTGAAAATAATTTTATTGAAGCTTTCACGGAAATAGCTCGCAGATGTTTTCTTATGAGAATTTAAAATGCGAATATCTAATGCTTTATCTGCAAAGACTTGATGCTACGTGGCCTAGTAATATCATACGTTTTACGAATAGTATATTTTCATGCTAAAATTCCGTCAAATCGTACGTCAAGATCTTAAAATGTTGTTGCCATGCGAATTTTTCAAGAGAGTTACTGGAAATTTTTTGGTAAGAAATGTTAATAATAATCTTAAATAGAAGATTTTTTGAGATGCATATTCGCAATTATATTTTCTTGAATCTAATTATTCTAAGTGTTTCTAAATTATTAAATGTATTAATGTTATAATGCATTTAATCAGATACCATAAAGTATATATATTGTCATTAGTTAATCACAATAATTTATGTTGTCTAATACATTTTTATTAATTACAAAAATTTAATTTTAGAGACAGCTCTTTCGATTGCGTTTAAGAACATTAAAGAATGAAAAAATTCATTCTTTGGTGTAAATTAAAAATACCATAATTAAATATATATGATTTACTTCGCCAGAAAATATTTTATTCTTATGTAAAACTTTGAACGTCAACTACATTTATTTCAAGGTGGATAAAAGCTATTTATGATTACTTTAATGTATTAAATATATTGTATATAAGCAGTCTAACCGAAAAAATTGTTTGTAAAAATTACTACATTTTCTAGTGGTTCTTAACTCAAATGATAATCGAAAAAATGAGCTCTTGAATAGTAACATTTCTTAGTGCTTGTTTAGTTTAGGTAGTTACTTTTCTTAGTACTAATCCGACTTATTACTTCACTTAGCGCTAAAACGAATTAGAATCTTTTTCCTCTCAGCCAACGATAAGTTCCAAAAAAAATAACTCACTTTATGTTGATTTCCTTTTCTCAGTGTACCAATTTGCACTGATCGTTAAATAAACAAGTTAACATCAATTTATTCGAATATAAAAAAAACCTATCGAATATTCATCAGATTAAGATAAACGACCCGTTGAACGCTTGCAGATAGCCAGCTCGCACGCCACAGTCCACGGCAAACAAGGTCAAGACTTCTTTTCTATTTCCTCCCTCCGAAGGAATGATGCATTAACATTCATCCACAACAAACGTATCAAACAGAACTGCCCGGCAATTTCCGCAGATTAATGACGATTACCGAATTCTTTCCCCAATTTTACTAATGATCGCGCCTCCCGGCGAATAACCCACCTTATAACTCTCCCAAAACGCAACAACCCAAATAACCATCGCATGCAATCCGACTCTACATACATCACAGCCCGAAGAAACATCACTTAAACCCCGGGAATAATAAACAAACCCAGCCGACGATCATCAGCGACTAATACATTATTCCCAGCCAACCTGCCCGTACCCCACCTTTTTCTAAAGGCCCATTACTTAATCGGCGACAGCAATTAATCAGACAGCGCCGTATAAATCCAACTCGCGCGCTTCGCCGGCTTTCATCCACCCACGCACTAACGCGCATCCAAGTACGCATCAAGCTCTACTATATACCTCAACTCGCCTACCGCTCCTTTAGCGCGGTCCAGCGCGCATTAACGCGATATAGGGCAAAAGTCGACTTTTATCCTAGCCACGAGTCACGCAGCTGTATAACGCACCGCTCGCTCGATCAACGAAATTATAGACTAACGAGAAAACACGCGTAAACATAATTTTTTTTTTCCCATCCCAGCGTCTGACCAGCGCCGGAGAAACGCGCTTTTTCTAGACGCCCTCTCCGCGCAACGAGCTCTCGAGATTTATGTGCTCGAGAGGCCGGAATGACTTTTGATACTGTATACGCGCACGAGCGAGAAGACAGCATAACGAGCCGGCTTTTTACCCCGCGGACGTTATTATACTCGTCTCCTTTTAGCGGCGCGCCGCCGCAGCCGCCTGCGTGTGTGTGTATATATATATATATATATAAATGGCACTTGTTTTTTCTCTGGCGCTCGCGCGAGGCTCTCGAGCGCCGTATTCGAAAGTTAATTTTACCGCGCGATTATGCCGCTGTAACGACACTTTTTTTCCCCGGGATTTCATACTTTACGCGCGCGGCCGGCTGATTTATCGCGGAAACTTTTCGGCGGCAAATTTAATATAGTTTGTCCGAGAGTTGCGCTCTCACCGGCTGTAAATCCGAATTTAAACTCTCTCGCTCGCTTATAGTTTTCGGTAGTGGCTCGACATTCAACTTTGCGCGGCTACAATCGATTTCCGTGTTTTATTAAAGTCATTATTCCGCCTCGGCGCTCGCGGCTAAATGCTCAAAGTGACGCTAGAGGCCGCGCGTTCGAAACCAAATGCGCTCGGCCGGTAATAGCCGCGCGAGTGTCTTGGCTCTTTTTGCCATTTTTTTAGAGAAAAATCAGGCGCGGTTGTGCGTCGGGGGCAGATACAAACGGGCCGGCGGACATAACAAAGTTTGTTATTTGCGAGAGTGCCGTTTTCATAGCGAGCCGCTGTGACGCAATGCTCAATTTGCCGGGCGCGCTTTCGCCCCGCCGAATGACTAACTCTGCCTTTTCCCGATTTCCAAATTCAATTTTATACTCGGACATATATCTGGCTTTTTTGCGGGGATGGATTCTGTGTCTTTATATTCAACGAGATTCGGATTTGTAGATTCTTAGGCTTTGTTTCGTGTATATAGGGTTTAATTCACCCCTTGGAAGAAGAAACAGCGGACTTTCTCCCCGAGAATCTATAGACTTTCAATCTCCCTCTAAATTAATTACGCAAACTACGTAAAAACAATCCGGCCCCTTAAGTACACACTCGGCAAAGGCGAACCCTCAATCGTGTTGGTTCAATCTAAAATCCAGAGCGATTCGCAAACAATCGGCCGGCGACCGTCCCACATTATTCCGCAATAACAGACGGCGATTTGCTCGCTCGTCCGTCTATGTGCGCCAAGATAGACGCTCGTTAAAGCGCTTCTACGGACCATAACAATCCGAGGACTCGCCCGGAGCTGGCTCTCCCTTTTTTCCCCGCTCAAAGTCAATCGCAAGCTCGCTTTTTAACCCCGAGCCACGGACAAAGGCGAGCTGTCGTGAAAGGGCAAAGCTGCCTCTTGAATGTGTATAACCGCGAGCTTCGCTGTGTCTGTATAAAGCGACGAACTTGTTGGATAATCCGAGGGCCCTGATGGTTAAGTTCGCAAGCTCTCTAGTAGAGCTTGCGAGCAAGTCTGTATTTACGGATTAATTATGCCGAATGCGCGGGTGTGTAAGCTCGGTTGGCTGATTTATGCTGATATAGTCTAGTTTTAGGTGAGGGGATAATCTTTGTTGGAAATGACGAGTGAGCTTGCGAGAGGGGGGGGGGGTTATTGGGTTATTGGTTTTTAACGTATGGATGGGAGCTGGGAGTTGGATTTGATATGATTTTGATTGACGGTGGTGTTACGAGCTTTTTTCCGTAATTACTGCAGAAGGGTTCGACTTTTTATTACGAGATTGTAGATTGCCTGGCTGAAGTGGGTAGACATAGTATTATGAAAAAATGTGGTTTGGGATGTTTTTTACATTTTTCATAGCTGGAAGTACGTAGCTGGAAACTTGGAAATCCAGCGATCCGGCTTTCTTTCGCGGACCTCGGCGCGCCGGATTTTCCGCAGAATTCGATACGGCTAAGATTCTTGCCGAGAATCCGAGATTTTCCACGGATTCTTGACACTTTTGAGATGTTATGAGCAACTGCGGGCTTTTTATATATTACGTTATTTGTTATAAGTTTACTTATTGGTATTATAGAGCTTATAAGGATTTCTGAATCACGACGCGCTTGAGGCAAGTTTGTTTATCTAGTTTTTTAAGAACGGGCTCGTTAGCTGAATCAAATAGTGGATTATATTTTTTACTTTAAATAGTGTTGAAAGTCTCTTCAATAATGTACTTTTAAATAAATTCCAATATTATTGCTTTTTTATTTTCAGCCGAGCATTTATTTATGTATTCGAATTCCTTTTGTTATATATGTATAACGCGCAATGTGAAATGAGAGTAATTATCGATAAATTTGGAATTTCAGAACTCATGACCAATTTGTTTAATTTTGCATAATTACTCTTACAATAAATCAAGATTTTAATTAAATCTAGTACATTTCTCTTTTAATTGCACATTTTTAATGAAATTCCGTAATGCTGGAATAATATACTGAGAAAATATTACAATATTCGTCGACTGCAAATTACTTAGCTCACATATAGAAATGAAATAAATTTCAATTTAAGTAATAATTAATTTAGCGATATTAAAAAGACACTTGAGAAGGTAATAAAAATTTAATGGATTGAAGTAATAACAATGTAGAAAAAGAAATATCGAAGAGTCTTATTAAAAATTTATAGTTATAATAAAATTTTAAAAACGTACATTCATTAGCTGTAATATTTTATTAAGTCTATAAAACCAAACTTTTTAAAGTCAGAAAAAGTAACTTCAACGTGAACCGCATAGAAAATTTGTTGGAAAAAATATTGGCATCAAACTTACGCGTCTAGATAACTTATATCTAATAAATTGGCTAATTTCAAACCGTCTAGAAAATTAAATAGATGCTGATTAAGCACCTGACAAGATTTTTATTTATTATTATTAATATTATTTAAATTTTTTAAGAAATTTAAAAGATCAAGAAATTTAAAAGATCAAACTAAATTAATAAGAAATTATTGATTTTTCGCTCGCCAATCTAAAGATTCGTTAAAAATTCTACTAAAAGTAAAAGAGTTCTAATAAAAAAAAATTTTTGTGAGATTAAAGTTGTTTCTAAAATCTTAAAAATTGCTACTATTCTTCACAATTTATTCTACGTTATATAAATGCAATATGTAGTGTAATTATATACTACATTAAAAGAATTAATTTTTTTCTCAAAAACTTTGTCAACCCTCCAGTCATTCCAAACAACCCAACCACTCCAAAAAAACTCTCCAAAACAAACGCACCATAAAAACCCATGAAAACCCACCAAACCCCAGGCGCCCTCGCTTTATCAAATTGATTTATGCGCGCTCATATTTTGCGTACATAATTTGACGCTCGCGCGCCCACGTCACCAGCAGCCGGAAGCTCGCCTCAACCTGTCACCCCCCCCCCTCCTCACTGCAACACGTGGCGTAGCCACCCCGCGCACGCGACTGAAGAAACCCGCTCATTCCCTCGCTCTGAAGATAGATCCGCGGAACTCGGCCGAACTATTCTCACACAGAAGGATATAGCCCGGGTTATATCCGCGGCAAATCCGATCTCGCCCCCGACGAGCGGCTTACGCGCTCGTCTCAACGCTCTTCGATGCCGCTTCCTCCGTTTCACTTCCTATATATATATACACACGCATCCAGCGATTCTTCGTGTCTCGTTTATTCCTAGACTCTCTCACTGCACGCCTGTATACATAACCCCACACTCCGGCCCGAAAAAGCCATCCATCTCCCCCGGCCCTCCCGTGCGTTGGACAGCCGCTTGGACACCCTTTTCTGGTCACGACTACCCTACTCAGCCCGCTCTGCAGCTTGCTCGCTTCTATATATCCCCGGGCGCGTATTGTATTTCCATTCGGAGCCGGGTTCCTTCACCTTGCGCTCCGACCCTCCCACGAGCTTTGCGGAAGGGACAGGAGGGCTTTGTTGGACGATCACGCGGCCTAACTGTTGAGCGAGCGGGTGTGTGTGCGTATAGGAGGGGGAGATGATGCGGCTTTCAGACGGTGAGCGAGAGATAATAATTCGATTTTTTCGGAGGGGGGGGGTTGTTTTTGGAAGGGCGAATGTAGTCATTGCTCTCTTTTTTTTGTTACGATGGGGCTTGGGAGGTGGTTAATGTGGTTTCTTCGCGCGGTTGCGATACTCGAGGTGTGTGTTTTATGCTGATTGGACGGTGGAAGGAGCAGCGCCTCGATGTTGATTATGCACGCGTTAATATTAACGCACGCGTAATTATCCGTATATACACACTCGGGCTCGATACGCGCGGCAATATTCATTAGCGACCGGCTCATAAACCAGTATATAACGAATCCATAAAGATTAAGAGGCAGGCTCCTCCAAAAATAAAACACGCAAGCCGGCCAATAAAATTACATAGCGAGCTTTCCGCGAGCGAGCTTTTAATCCAGATTCGGCGTCTAACTTTAGCCGGGCGGCTCTGTGTATGTGGCCCGCTCCTTAAACACCTCGCGCGCGCGAGCCTCGGTATTTTTATGCGGGAAGTTAATTACGGAAAAGCACCGCGCGGTGAAACTCGTTTACTCTCCAGCGGCGGAGGCTGGCCTCTCTGAGAGAGAGGAGAAAAAGTTGGCTTTTGGCGGTGGGAGCATCGAGCGCGTGTACCGGCTGAGGACCAAATAAAGGATGCGTTTTGTGAGTTGGTGTACTGTTTTGGGTGGGGGGTGGTTTGTTGCGTGAGGTTAGGGGATGAGATTTTGTTGGATGATTTGTTGGTTGCAAGGTGGGATTGTTTTTTGTGGTGCGTGGAAGGTTTAGGATTTTGCAGGTGGGTTTTGGGTAATGGTAGGATTTCGTGTTGCACGTGGAGATTGAGGTTGGATATGACTCGAAGTGTGTGATTTATGATTAAGGTGAGTCGAGACTTTGGGAGACGCGTTAACTTTTTTTGCTGATCTTGAAAGTAGCGCATGAAAAATTTGGAAAGAAACTAATTTATGATTATTGCGGCTCAAATTACTTAAAATTTTGCTGTCGGAGCTAGTTTGCAAATGAAGATAAAGTCTACAGTATTACTCAAAGTGTTTCGATCTTGTCTATAAGGTCTATTACAAGCATAATAGTACCAATTTAGTCCTCTCATGTTGTTGACGTTGATATCACATGACTAAGCACTATTGAATAGTATGCATCTACAGCATATAACCACGGCATGCACTAACTCTGTCATACGTAATTTCAAATGTTAAAATTTAACTTACATTATATACAAATATTTATATATTCATTTTACCCACAAAATTGGTTCTTAAAGACTAGGTCACTCGGTTATTCCGATTGCGTGTATCAAAGGATTCTTTCAATAGCAACTACTAATTCATTTTCGGTTCAGTTAAATTCAAGGCAGAGCTTAAATTTCAAACAGTCGAACGTAATGTTCTTTGGCACAATATTTGCATTAAATGGATAATGTTTATCACTCGCTTCTGTTCTAGTTTCAACAATTGCACACATAGCGCAAAATTTTAGTTTAGTAGGTTATCATCCATTTGAAATGCAGCTTAAAATTAAGAAAGTTAGCCTTTTATGCGAGCACAGTCGGCCGGCCCAGAAAGTTTCGAGTAAATATTTCAATGCTCGCATGATTGCAATGAATACCGGCTAAAATCCGTTAAACTTTTAAGTATTTCAGAGGCATTTTCATATTTACCGAGGCAAAAACGTCCGTTCTAAACTTCGGCAAGCGACAGATCGCTGCTAAACTTAGATATAACAACTTATTTTTATATCAATAAAAGCCATTCATTCATCGCACTCCCGACCAATACGGCGTTGAATTTAAACTTCAATTCAAACCAACCGTTCCCTTTGAGCCAACTGCACATTCCACGTTAAATAACAAACATTTTGCAGCCCTCCCACCGGCTTTGAACAAATCCACCCCACCTCTCTACCGCAACCACACAAAAGCTCGCAAAAAGAACACCTCACTTTCATCCACCCCAACCCCCAAAATTCCTCCACCACACAACACTCCTTCAGCCACGCAAAACCCAGTCAACCTATAATCACACACTCACCGCCGTGGTACGATGAGGACGTGGGCCTTGGATGATGATGGGCCGAAGCTGCAGCAGCCGCGGCGACGTTCGGGTTCGCCTGAGGCGGATACGCGGAGCCGTTCTGGCCTCCCCCGTCGCTGGTGCAGATGCTGGTGCCCTGCCTGGGCTGGCTGCTGGGCGAAATTGTTCGGCGTGCTCGTCTGGATTGGGTGGCAGCGCGAGCAGCGCATCGGCGTGTCGCAGGCGGCCTGGAATTGGAGATGGAAAAATAGGGGTTGAGAGGTTGGTTGATTGGCTTGGGGATTGGGGGTTTCGTTTTTTTGATTGGCGGGTATCTAATTTTTTGTTCAATTTTTAATATACTTGATACTGCTGGCGAATTGTTACTTTTTAATTATTTTCTTGAAATGATGAAGTTTGGGGATGTTAGAGGAAAAATGCAATAAGGATTTTTTAGAACGCCAACTGTTTGACACTTTCCGTAGGCTACTTTTATGTTTTAATTTGTTATTTGAAATATTAGAATCGTCTCAGTGGTTAAAAAGTTAGGATATGAAAGGTTGAAACATGGAATTATGGAGCAATATTTTATCGGTGAAAAACGGCGGAAATAAAAAAAATATCGAGAGCTTTTTTTTTTGTAGCGGAAAACGTATTGAAAGTTTCAAACTGTCGAAACTAATCCAAAAGAAGTATAACTAACTAAAAGAAATCCATCGTTTTTCTTTCTTGTATAAAAATTTGAATTCTACATTTTTGGATACTGTTTGAACAAGTTTTATTACCTTCTTTTCTAGTATATTCATTTTATCAGTAACGTAGAAATAGATATTTGGTATAAAAAAAGAAGAAAAAGCGATCTTCGGCTATTCCTAAATATCATTTTACTTCCTTATTACAGCTCACCGCGTCCTAAATTCTGTAACTATCCCAGCCAACCGCTAAACCTTGTAACAAATTTATAACTACATTCCACCTTACACACACGACGAACTAACCTAAACTTTAACTAATTTTCAACTACACATTATTCATTATCTCCCCAAAAAACCCTAACCATCAAAACAATCAACCTCTCTATCAAATTACCACTTTTATCACACGAACGCATCTCGAACCCATCTCCATATCCACATAGCCTTGAGAAAATTTGCGGTTCGGTAAGTCGTAGGCGGGAGGCAAGTTGGCAACACGCTCGGGGCAGTTTGATTAGCGAGCGGTCGCGCAAAATTGTTCTGCTGGAAGCTGGCTTGTTTTGGATAGGATCGATCGAGCGTCGCGCTGATTTGTAACTGATCCGCGGGAGTGTGTAATTAGTCGATATTGATGGGTTGCCAATTAGCGGAGAGTATCGATGTGGATTGAATAGTGGACCGCAGATGCTGGAGAGACAGTGTGCGGATAATGTCCAGAGTCTTTTTTGTTTAGTCGGTGGGTGTATTGGTTGTATTTTTGT
>JAPYZA010009006.1:0-20264 GCA_030522685.1 Eupelmus azureus | reverse complement strand
AGAGAGAGAGAGAAAGCGCAGCGTTCCTTACAGGATACACGGCTAACGGACACCCCTATCGATTTTACAACTCGATATATGCGAATACCCACTTGTCTAATGACTGATCGGGCTTCGAGGCGCTCAACCCTTCTCTCTTCCTCTCTCGTTCTCTCTCTGCACCCTCCTTTCTTCCTACCTACGTATAACCCTCTGTTTCTCGGCCTATCTGTGTCTCTCAGCCCAGCTTTCGCATCGCAAGCTCGCGTTTTCGTTCGGTTCTAGTGCAGCGGCGGCCCGATTTTTTTCTCCGCGCCTCTCTCCTTCTTTCCAGTCCGTGATTTCCCGGCAGAAGGAAGCCAGCGGCGCCAGGTCTTTTGTCGGGACTGTATCTCGCCTCATTACACGGCATCGGAGGGTGCAAGAGCTTCGGCTGACGTCTCGCATCGACGCGCCTGCCCTCGAAACGCCGCTGCCCAATTGCGTCTTAATAGGCCTGGCTGAAAAACCGGGCTGACTCGCCGAATATTTAGCGCCCGAGTAATGCTGAGAGAACATCTGTATTGGCAGACTGCGACTAAAAATCAATGCTTCAGTTGGGAAAAAAAAATTATTAAAAAATGTTTGCGATATTTAGTAGCTCGTTACGCAACTATATTACATATTCAATACCGTTTTACCAACGAGCCTGTCACGAACCGCGCAAAAGTCACGCTTACATTCGCACTCATAACAGAAAATTCCTCGCGCCCTTTCAAGTGTTAAAGGCAAAAGCGCCGGCGCGGGCGGCATTCAGGCGAGACAGATGTATTTACACTCGAAACTCGCGCGAGAGAGTAGGAAAAGAGCGAGCTCCTTTCACCCTCTCGGGCCACCCTCTTGCAACTTTTTTTTTGAACTCGCACCGCCGCGAAAGGGCGCAATGTTTAACCGCGCGCGCGCGTGTGCACAATAGATTCGTATCGTTCGATTGAGAGCGCACTTGTACGCGCTCTTTACACGCGCCCGCCGAACAGGTAACAATACCTATCGTCCTGGGAACGAGAGAAAAACGCACGAGGCGGGGGAGAGGGTGAAGACGTACGCACACACACGCACGTGGGAGCTGCTCTCGTAACGCTTGCAACAACGAGCGGCGTCGCAGAAGGGTGGAGAAGCCGAAATGTATGATATTTTATTTGAGCGTTCTTCTGGCCGACTCCAGATAAGCCTCGGCCGAGGATTTATGCTTATTACGAGGAGGAGCGCGCGTTGGTCCGCGAGGGGATGCGCGCCGCTTTTCTCTCTTTCTCTTTCTTTTACTCGGCCCCGCTTCGGCTACCTCCCACCCCTCTACGAGCGCTCAGTCGTATAATACACATCAGATTATGAGGACCGCACTTGTAACGCGGGGAGAGGCTGCTGGCTCGGCGCGCCGCACAGCAGGTTATTGCCTTTATAATGGAAACGGCGCCCGCTGAATTATTTCTCGCTGATCCGAAATATTTTTCGTTAATTACAACGGCTGCCTACACGCGCTTATTTCTCTACCCTCCTTTGTGCCGCCGGTAGGTTTACGTCCGCGGCGCATAAAAGTTGCTCGGCGAGATTTTTTGCGCGACGGCTGAATTATTCTTTGCGATCATTTTACGGGCTTGAATGACGATGGAACGGACGAGGCGGTATAATAATAGACGCGGCTCTGAAAGGTAGGTAGATGCGTGCACGTGTATTAGGTATGTGTAATGAACGGCGACGCGAGGCATTATAGAATCGAAGAAGCCGATTGTCGGTTGATATGCGCCGCTGTAAAATCGATTGGACACGTGTCCAAGTACACGCGTCGCGACTTCACCCACTTTTTCAATAAGACACGCGCTCTGCATTCTCTACGTATATATATCAACTCGAATGGTATATAAAACGGCTTAGCTTATTCGCGTTGCTTTATTTATAAATTTATTAGTTTAACAAAAGCGTTAATCTTTGAACCGAATTGGGTTAAAAAGATTTAGCTTATTACAGAAATACCGTTTGTTTGTATTTTAGCAGGCGGGTTAATAAAAAAAGTCGATAAGTTAATTTATCGTTAAAAAGATTAAAATGCAAATAGGAGTGAGGGAGCGGTCATAAAAGTCCGGTAAAGCACGTACTCTGGAGAGAAGAACGAGGAAGCAAGAGGGCGGAAATGCATTCGTTTTAAAATACGACGGGCGGAGAGAGTGGGTAGAGCGAGAGAGCAGAAGAGCTTTGGTGCTATCGACGTCAGAATTGGTCAGTGGGAAGCGCGGCCGAGCGTACGTCCAGAGCCATGGCGTGGCGAAATTCCGCCGATTGCATCCGACTTCCGAGAACGCGCCGCGGCGCTTTACGCCGGGGGAAACTCGATCAGGCATGTGAGAGCCCGAGAATTAATATTAACCGCACATATACCTATACATCGCTGATTTGCATTACGACGAGTGCGCGAGCCTGTATGAATATACGTACGGGCGAACGCGCTCGGCTAGTCTACCTCTCTCTCTCGCTCGCCCACCCCTCTCGTATGTGTCTGTGCCTCTGCTGCTACTGCTGCTGCTGCTGCTGCTTCGGCAGAAGCCATATATTAGTCGAGGCATTCGCCCGGAGAAATATTAAAACGAGAGAAACGGAATGGCAGAAGGAAAAGCGGAGAGCGAGTCCGAGTGTAGAAGCTGGCTGGGCTACCGCAGAGCGAGAGAGAGAGAGAAAGCACAGGGACATCGAGACATTCATCCGAGCGTGCGTAATATTGGCTGAAATTTGCGGTGCCTAGCGTGTGGCTTCTACTGCCGCCACCGCCGCCAAAGCTCTCTGCTCCGCGCTTCCTCTTCTACCTTCTTTTTTCGGCCGTCGCCGCGATTCACCTATATTACTTTTTTTGGCCGCTCCTCCCCCGCGCCGCGGCTCACACACGTCCAAGGAGAGAGCAAAAAATTATGGTGGTAATTTTCCGGCTGGCAGAAACAATAGCGTCTCTCTCCCGCGGGCCCATTCAGCGTCTGTGTATATCTGGAGAACGCAGGAATTTTCGCGCATAAAAAAGAGCTTTCGTTAAATTAACCGCGAGAATTTCATTTACTTGCCGCGTGCGCGCCCAAAAAATCGGGAAAACAAAAAATCGACGTTTTTTAATTAATCCCGAATACCGCTGACGCGGCGCCCGAAAGAAAAACGTATCCGCATAAGCATTGATAGGCGTATATCCGATAGGAAAAAGTTGAATCGAACCGATACACAGGGCAAAGCTGCAGTGAAAGTGCGACTGATCGGCTGTCGAAAGCTCGCGCGTCAAGCTCCATCCGAGTCAATGGGGTCGAGCGCGCGCGGCGTTTATTTCATAATCAGCAGCTTTCGGATCGTTCCGCGCGATGCATCCTCGGTTATTGGCAGGCGGCCGCGCGCGCGCTCGATACCCCGCACGCTCGCTCGATAATCTCGACATTTATGCGCCTCGATTCGCCCCCCTTCCTCGCTCTCGCCTCGTTCGCGCGCTTGCATTCGCCGATCGTTTTTCGTGTTGCACCTCGCGTATATGCACGGCTTAGCGATATTGCCACTTTTGTGTGTACGCGCGCGTGCTTTGTATATTTCCGCGTCGACGGCTGCCGGGAAGAATAGAGCCGCTGCACTGGATTATGTGTGTGTGTGTGGGTGAGTGGGAGACAATCGCCGATCGTCGTCTGAAGCCACGCGTTATTATACTCCGTCAGATATAGCCTGGGCTGGCGCTAACGTTGTTGCATTGTCGGCCGACTAATGAGAAAGTTGCGGAGCGCGGGCGCAGATTCGACGAGACGACGCCGCGCGATGCCGAGGCCGAGAGGGGGAGAGAAAAGTACGCTTTCGAATAGACGGCGAAATTCCCAGAATCCGCGATAACGCTAATTATCTGATGATCGAATGCTGCCCCCCATTGTCTCGCGTTATATTATTATTTTCTGCGACACACCCTTCGGATTTTCCTCGTCGCTGTTTATTTGCAAGTTCTTTCACGGATTTCTCTCTCTCTCTCTCTCTCGCCCGGCTCGGCTTGACAAAGTTAATTAAAAAATTGCTTTCAGCGAATTATTTATTGTCGTTAAAAATTTTATAATTTTTGATGTATTTTAATAAAAATTGTTGCGAGTTGAACACCTTTTAATTTTTCAACAAAACAGAAGAAATATTTAATTACCAAAAATTTAAACCACCGCTCCGAGTGCTTATGCAAGCTCGTTTTAAAACAGCTCGCATTAACGATCAAAAACGCCAATTTCATTTTCAAAAGCGCTCTCGAATCAAAAAGTTAGTATTTCGAAAATTCGAAAATCCCCCTCTCTCAAGCGCGATTAAATAAACCGTACAAATTCGCGGGCGTCCAATTCCACCTCGGCGTACCGAAAAATCCGTCATATTTTTAATCTTTATATTTTAATTACTCTCACGAGGCTCGCTCTTTCTCGCTCGGTCCGCAGAGAAGCAAGAGAGCGCGCTTACGGGTAATCTTTTTTCTCGGCGCGTATACTGCGGGAGCATGTGAGACGCATTTCGTAACTCACCCCCTCGAAGCAACAAAGGCAAGCTGCGCCGAGCGCAGAGCAGAGCTCGCGGCGAATGCAAATCTCTTTTTCTCTCTCTCGGCGCGCGTCGCGGTTTTAAATGCTACCTCTTTCTCTCCTTCTTTTTTTTTCATCTCTTTCGCTCTCGCTCCGGCTATATATTATAACCACCCTCGCGTTCTTCTCGCGCGCATGCCACTCTCCGCGCGTCCGTCTCATTCGCATCATCTGCGGAGAAAAGCCTCGCAGCGGCGTTGCCATTTGCCCGTGGATTCCTCTCTTTCTCTGCTTCGTTTCGCATATAATTGATATGGGGGGGAGGCGATGTGCCTTGAGAACGATACTTTTTACCTAATCAACGGCAGCCAGCAGCGGCGCGGGCATAATTATATTAAAATGCGGCGCGCTCGTCTTCGGCCTCGAAACAATGCGGCTTATTAATTAAACGGGAAAGTGTATACGTTGTACCAATGCGTATAATATTCGCACAATGCGGACGAATTGGCAACAGCGAGTGGTCGGCGAGACGCCCATGACGACACTTAGCCAGAGCTCTCCCCCTTTGATTTCGACTCTTTTTGCCGGCTTATACTCGATACATCAGGCGCGGCCTCGCTGCGAGTATGTGTCGGCCTGGGAGGGGGGAGAAGGAAGGGGCTTTCTCTCTGTCTCTCTCTCTCTCTCTCTCGCTCTTTTCCCGGGGACGTCAGAGTTGCGGGCGGTGAGAGATATTGGAGACAAATGACAGCGCAAAAAACGTATTCGTGAGAATCCCGCGCGCCATGGCCGAGGAGAGAGAGAGAGCCCCTTTCGACGGAGACGACGCGCTCACATATACAAAGAGAGAGGCTAATTCTCCCCAGGAGAGTCGGCTCCCGCGATATTTTGTTCGCTGGAAATTTTAATGGATCTTTTTAATCGATAGGGAATATTTTTCTTTTGTATTCCAAGGGATTCAGTAAGGCAGTGCGGCCATCGGTTTTTCTTCTAATTAATTTATCAGTGTTAAAAGTAAAAGAATTTAATTTACAATTACAATTTTCCTCGACAACTCGAATCTCTTTTGCGGGTAATTTAATTATCGTCCTATTTTACAGCCGAGCCAACAAACCATCTTGAGCGAAATTTTAGTATTTCTAAAAGCAAGCAAATTCATTTGTCGGGGAGGGCGAGCAGAGCGCAATAATTCAAACGTCCTGCCTTGCAAAATAGCACGTCGAGCCCGGCGATCGAAGCCTAAAAGGCGCTCATCGAGCAGAAAAATTACGCGCCAGAGAAAGAGAGAAAAAAGGGAAAGAGAGCGAGAGCGAGCTCGCGATAGCTGGCAGGCAAGCAGGCGGCTATATTATCGCGAGCTCGCGATCTACCCCGTAAGACTGTTTGGCCGGGGCGAGGGGTTGCACGCGCTCCTCGGACTCGCGGAGGGGTGGCGCCGGCTGGAGGAGGATGCCTGCCCGCGCTGCCGGCTATATCGGGCTAATGAACTTCTCATTGATTGGTTAAAATTTCGTTAATACCCCGACGTGTGCTTCCATGCCCGACTGCTGCTTCCGCGGGAGCGCGCCTTCTACCCGGCCGAACGATAACCCTTTTTACCGCGCGGCTGCGGCTAGGTCTTTATTCGAGAGCTTCGGCCGGGCTCTTTTATCATTTCTCGCGAGCCAAGCATTTGCGCGCCTTCGATAATGAACCTCGGCCCCGTTCGGCCTTTTAGCGCGATCGAAGAATCGAAGCGTTATAGCCGAGCCTCCTATTTGCCTATCATTACGGCTTTGCTGAGAATATGGGGTGTAATGTAATTTTATCGACTGATCGGAAGTGCTGCTGCATGAATATTTTTAGTCTTTTGAATTTGAGTAAAAGGGCTTTAAGGAAGTCCGATGAACATTTTTAATCAAGCTTCATTTTTCTATCTATAATGTGTTGTAGAAAAAGTTGCTTTAAAACGCACAATTCAAGATATAAAATATGGAAAAATACCTATATCAATGTAATTGCAGCAGTCAATTACCGGAGAAATCGGGAGAAAAGGGTACGCGAAATAATTAAAACTTAATTTTTTCAATAATTAAAATATCATCTGCATAATTGCATTTTAATATATATCCATTGAGAGGGAATATCGGACAGCCGCTAAAAATACAAAAAGCTCGCGAGCGCGAGAGGGAAAAAATTGACAGCAGATGCTCCGCCAGCGCAATCTCAAGGCAGCGGAGCCTCTTTTTTCCCCAGCTCCCTCTCGCTCCCTCCGTTCCGCAAGCTACAGGCGGCCGCCGGCTGACCAGCTTAGCAATAATAAATATCGGCTTGTGTTTTCATTGGAGGCGGCTCTCTCGCTTGGCTCTTGTTACGGGCTAATGGCGAGTTGTCTGAAACGAGATTTACCGCTCTCCGTAGTATACGAGCTTGGCGCGTGACGCATCGGGGCTGCTACTTTTACGGGGATAGGCTTCTGCTGCTGCTCCCCCTCGCTCGCTCGCTCGCGCAACGAAATTTCCCTATCGGCGATCAGGCGCGTTCGACTGGCGTCGTCGTCGATCTCCCCCCCGTCCGCGCGCAGTTTTCAACCCTTTCGGGGGCATTGATCAGCGCGCGCTCCGTCTCAGAGCTTTCGCTCGCCCTTATCGGCCGCCCCTGCTTCTCTCGCGGTATAACGGCCGAATCCGACTCTCCCTCGCACTCGAAATATTGCCGCCTTCTACGTATATATACCTCCAGCGGCCTCTCTCTCTCTAATTTTAATATCGCTCCAGTTCGGCTTTCGAGCCGCCTCGAGTGGACTCGTTAAGGGGACGGAGAATGCGATTCCCGAGCGCGCCTATCCCCGAATATACACGAGGGTGTACGCAACCCTTTGAGGAAGAGCCATGTGCGCACGTGTGTGTGTGGGTGCGCTGGGGGGAGGGTGTAGGCCGAACGTAATCTCGGGTTACTCTCCAGCGATTTTTCGGGGGTTCCTTTGGAGTATCGATCCGGAGCGCCGGACGGCTTGTCATTTTTTACGCGTCGCGGCAGATTTTCGACGGGATTTATTAAACAGCGCGCGAGCCGGCGAGCCTCAAGCTCTTTATTAAATTTTATCGAAGACTTTTAAGGAGCATTAATTATTGACGGCACTTTATTCCGAGATATATCGTTTGGTTCACCGGTCGGCTTTTGACTGGCCGATCATTACCCAATTTTAAATATTTTAAAATCTCATGTATTTTTAGTGCGAAGCGCCTTCGAGAGCTCAAGACACAATAACAATTAGCCGATGATATATTAATTTAATCAATCCATAATTAAGCGGGAGAACTCAAGTCTTTAAACTTTTTATCGGTCACATCGCGGTATTTGATGCATAAAAATAACAGTACTTTGAAAGCTTTATACATATATTTCAGCCAGTAAGAGAAGCCTGCGAGAAACTTTGGTTAAAAGGCTAAATCCGCGGAAGAGCCGCTAGTGAGAGAGACGGAAGCGCGCTGCACTTTGAAACTATGGACACGTTCGGCTTCACGTGACCGAGGAATCGATAAATAGAGACTCGCGCACATAGACAGAGAGCGAGAGAACGCGTAACGTCTGGCGCGGGATAATATATCGAGCGGGCATCGATCCGAGGGCTTTTCAAACGTAGCTACGTGTGCTTCCTCCAGGCCAACAAGCGAGTTCACGCTCGATTGAATCAATTGGCCTCTCTCGTACACGCTATCGTCACGTGTTGGCCTCCTATACAATGCGCGCGATGTATGTACAATGCAAATCTCGGAGACAACTGTCAATATGAATTCAAGCTCTCTCGCTTCTTCCTCGGATCCACTCTCGTCGCTCTGTGTTCAGCTCGCTGCTCGCGCAATGTCTAAATCAGCCCGTATTTTTGCGCTTGTCAGGTGAAAGGGAAAAATATGTACGTAAGCGCGTTATTATCGGTTATTGTTGTAGCTCGATGAATGAGCCGTTTATGCGCGGGACGCGCTTGCGAAGCGAACGAAAGTAATTATCATAGACAGAGGGGGAATTAAACAAACAAGCTGAGTGTGAGAGAGGGAATATTTTATAACGGTATTTATCGGTGAAATTTAGCATGGCGGTTGCGTAATTTCGCGTTGCAGCTCGTTGCTGGAGAAGTGGCCGGAATCATAGACAGGCTTATAGCGGCAATGAATTACAGAGTGAAAGTTGAACGCGAGAAACCGCTGAACTGTGGATGATGGAGGGAGAGGTGGAAAGCCGCTTCTCTCTAGTCAATAGGCATCGCGAGCAATCGGGAGCATCGGTAATCGCTAAATTGCCTCTGAATGCCGTGCAGTCGGCACGAAAATTTCCCGCTCCTCGCTCACTCACTATGTATGCGATATATACCTGCACGAGCTCGAGTATATACACAGCCATCGCTCGTTAAGATCGAATGGCTGAGCGTTTTGACAGGCAGATTGATTTCTCCGTCGACGTCTCCTCTATATTGCACGCGACGGAAAAATCAATCTCCTCAGAAATTTGCATGATTATCCCTCCTGTGCAGTGTACAAAAGAGAGACACACTCGCGAATACGGCTCTTTGTGAGAGCTTGCGCTCGGGCGACGAAGAGTAAACGACATCGGGAAAACACGAATCTCGAATTCCCCTCGAGCGAGTTAGGAAAAAAGCCAACAAAGTAATCCGCCCTCGACTCCGTCTCACTCCGGCGCTCTAAAAAGAGAAGAGCGCGCGTTGTCTTTTGAGCGCAGAGAAGTGGCGAGCTGGAATCGAGCATCGCTGCGGCAGCGAGCTCGATCCCGAAGAAAAAAGGAGCCGAGCCGAAGGAGAAGGGAAAAGCCGCGGGTAATAAGAAGTAGATACAAACGCACGCTTCCCTAACCTCGGGCAACGCGCCGGCGCTATGTAAGGAAGGAGGAAGGAAGGGTCGAAAGAAGTTTCTGACCCGCTTACGGGGATTGCCACGAGCAGTCCGGAATTCCCGCTACTTCACAAGAGTTTCCGAAGTGGCGAAGCAGACACCCACCCTCCCTCTCTCTCTTGCTTTCTCCTTCTCTTTCGCACTCGCGCCTGCGTCACCCTTCGTTCCTTCCTTCCATTCAAGCCGAGCGAGCTTGCTCTTATATAGGCGCTCGTCGTCCCGCTTTCTTGCCCCCGCCGCGAGAGACGGAGATAGAGCATTCTGCGCGCGCGTTTTGTTTACCCCTTTCTGCGCGCGCGGGCGCACGCGGCGCCAGCAGGCCGCTCATGGCGGATGCGCCGGAGCTGCAGCCAGAGAGCTGCTCTCTGTGCTTTGCTTTCTGCTTTGAGAGTGGATTCGCGCGCTGCTGAGGCTGGTTAGTCCCGAGATAGTTGACTCGTGCTGATTTTGATTATTATTTTGTAAACGAAAATTGTACTAATTTATTTTTATTAAATTACGTTTTTATCATATATGCTGCTAAATGTAAATGTGGAAGTAAGAGCATTGTGTATAGAGACAAAGTAAGATAAGAGTTAAACCGCAGAATGGCCAAGAAATGATAAGCACTTTAGAAGACAGATTAAGCGATACAATTTAAAATAACTCAGAAGTCAAGAAAACATCAGGCTTCTTAATTTTAGCATCAACGACAAAAGGCAATCTTTAAAATGTTTACAATTAATGAAGCCCCGAGCACAAAAATAAATGAGAAAAATGAAGTAAAAAAAAAAAAAACTTGCGCGGTAAGACAGATAAGAGAGAGTGTAGAAGCGACGGATCGATCCGGGGTCGTTGTTCAATGTCGTCGGTCGGTAGCTTGATTTAGATAGCGCGATTTATTTTCGTTCAGTATAGATATAAGGGGAAGGAAACGTGTCGTGTCGAGAGACCAAGGGACCTGGCCATATTGGATACCGCGGTGATTAATTAGGCGGGGAGGACGGCGCGACACGCGACTTTCAGCGGCTTTTGCATCGATCAACCCCACCTTCTTCTTCTGGCCGCGCGCACTCGCGACGCTCGCCACGCTCGCAAAACTCTTCCAAGTCCGCCCCGCTACTTTCTCTCTGTATTACGATTCTTTTGTTTTGCCCTCCTACCTACTCCCTTTCTATGTGTACGTCCGCGTGTGTGTGTGTACGCCGGCCGACTTTCCGGCGGATGATTTATACTCCGTCATTTCTTGCGCTCGCGCGGAATTTCCAGCGCTGCGCTCTTCCGCACGCTCGAAACTTTCCTCTATACAGCGCGTAATTATATAGATTAATTAAAGGAATACGCTCCAATCACGCGCGCTCGACTTGTTTGAAAAATTAATTATTCCCTCTCTCTGCTGCCGGCGTGCTCGATAATACCGTATATATAGAGAGAGAGAGAGAGAGAGAGAGAGAGAGGCGCGCATCCTGTAGTTACGCAGATTCCAAACTCGATACTCGCGCGCGGCGAACTTCCGGGCGCGAACTTACGGCTCCGATAGAAACCTTATCAAAGATGCAGAGGGACCCCCACCCTACTCGGCTTTCCTCAAAACTTCCCATTTACTTGACTAAGCGCCCCCCGCCGGCCCCCCAGAGCCCGTCTATAGATACAGCTAATCAGCTAAAAACTTGCCTCGGCCGCGCGCATCGAGGAGCCAAAGCTCGGCCTCGAAACTGTATCGGGGAAGCCAATCGAACGCGGCTAAATACACGCTGACCCATTGATGAAGGCGCGAGCGGCCTGTATATAGCTGTATACGTACGTACATAGACTAGCTCGTATCGGAAAACGATCCTCTCGGCCGCGATCGAAATCAGTTCTCCCTTCACGGCTACTCTATATCTTCTCGGCGATAGCAAAGTGCCTCCGATAGAGCCGCGAGAGTGACAAATCGACGAATACAGAGCGGCCGGGCGTCTGGCTCGTTATCTTAGCTCGGAGCCGCTCCTTTCATCTGGCCCGCTCCTCGTCTATCTCTCTTTATTTGCGTATAATTATTGATTATCGGAGCGTGCGGAGTGCGGCCAGTCTAGGAAGAGCGGAGAAGCTCGTGGGGGGTGTATATACGTGGCTGAAGAGAGTAGCGCGCGCGCGGGGCTCTCCGCGCTCTCTCTCTGTGTTCGGCAGGCAAGCAGTCGATCGCGCGGGGAGGGATGGAGAGTTCGTCGGCGGCTTGAAGAACGCCAAGCGGGAGGGTGATTAAGCTATATGCCGGGCATACAGCGGCAAGCCCCTACCACTCGACGCCCCCCCCCCCTCCGGCTGTGTCTGGCCTCCTTCTTCCCTCTCTCGGCCACGGCCCTTCTCTCTCTCGCTCGCGCTCGCACTGACAATTGGACTGATAGGTATATCTTACGTCTGCTATCGATTTGATTCCCGCGGAGCCGCGTGGCCTAACGTGTGACTACTCTGCCGTTTATGTCTGTATATATATATATATATATACGCACACTCGCCGGGCGAAGCAAAATTTACACGCGCGCGGGGGGGAACAACACAAGGCGCGACGTCGATGCGAGGAGGCGGCCGCCGCTCTATATCCTTCCGACGATGTTTCGCTTAGCTCCCTCGTGACTCCTCGCGCGCCCTTCGCGTCCCACCTAGCCCAGCGGCTGCCGCGTTATATGGGCGAGCGAGCCGCGCAAGTCTCCCTCTCGGCTCGCTTTCGAAAGGGGCTTGATTAGTGCATTACCGCTCGAACTCGTTCCGAAGCCTTCCGAAATTCGACTACCTCCGCCGCGCGGCGAACCCACCCCCTGGCTTTCCAGTACTTTCGCCTCATCGAGCTCGTTCACCCCTTTGCTGTGCCTTCTTCTTTTTTTCTTCTTGGCTTATGCATATATAGGCGCACTTGGCTGGAGTTTCAATCGCTGAATTCCCGGATTCGATTGAGCCGTATATCCGCGGGAGAGAGCCGCAATAACAGAGCGGATTAATCAGTCCCGCTAATCATCCTGTTAATTATTCGCTGTTTTACACAACGCGAGTGCAAAGCAGCCAAAGAACATCAGCCTCCCGATCGATTCTAATTCGCTCTTCGCGTAATCAATTTGACGGCTCTGCCGTACTCGCGTCGGATTCGATGTCAATTAAAGAGCCCGCCCTGAAACACAGTCGGATTTTCATATTTCTGTTGTCGAGCCGCGGAGCTTACGCCGCGCGGGACGCGCTATTAAATTACGTTATGCCGCAACACCTATCGCGCATCTTTAATTAACGTCGCTATCGATCCGCTACCGAGCTCGACTTTTTTGCCTTTATTTTGCGCTAGTTTTTTCCTCCCCACCCCCCTTTTTTTAATCGAAAGCGCTCGGCTGACATCTTTCGATTTAATGTTTAACAAGGATGCCCTTAAAGTTCTCTCTCTCTCTCTCCCCGGGCAGCGTTTGCCGATAGGTAATTGCGATATTAATTATTATCGAGACTCACGAGAGAAGGAGAGAGAGCTGGCTCCCGTATGAATTCGTAATTTCGAAAAGCATCTTACTCACGAAATACACTTCGCTCTCCTTAGCATCTATTAAGAGGGAAGGGGGATGTGTGTGTAGGTGCAGGTGGCCTTGTCGAAGTGCTCAAACTCACCTGGAAAAAAAGAAAAACAAAACATGTCATTAGTTACCATTATGGCGTAATTATAGCCGTTAATATGTTATTCATTGATTTCACATATTATCGCGATTATACATTTTTCACGTTCGGCCGGATATTTTAAAGGCTAGACAAATGATATGTTAAACATGAGCGCCGAACGCTGAATATTCCAAGTACTCGATTACTTTTTTACGCTATTATTATGTATCGCGTACACATTGTTGCTTTATTAGCCAGACACTTGCCGTGAATAAATGATCGCTTTCCCGCATTATTCATAAACTAATGTGAATTATAATCGTAAAATTCAATCGACAGTCCTGTTTACCTTATAGACACGTAATTATCTTGTCTGGGACAGCGGGGAGCTAGCTCACGCGCTTAGCAGCCCGACCACAAAGAATTCATTATCGCAGACAAGGCAGTTTTTCAACGCTCGCAGATCGGCGAGAGAAATCGCACGTACAGACGCGGCTTAAAAAGATATTCAAAAAGGGACGAGCAGAGAGTAGATTTCGCGATTATTAAAACCCGATTGAAAATACCGGCTCATATATATGAAGTTTGCGCGATTGTCAGCTATATAGCGGCTCGGGCGGGGGAAAAGCGCCAGGGCAATGTCGAATAATTAACGAAGTTAATCGACAGCTCGAGCGTCGACGAGCAGCGCCGTCGGCGCGCTCTCATTCGTCCTGCGCGACATCGCGCCTTTATATCATTATAACACCGATAATGAAATTTTCATAGCATCGAATATCGATACGAAGGGCGGCCACCCCCTCAGCGCCAGCCTCGCCGCTATATCGGCTCTATCAATCACTCTTTCAAATATATACACGCGCGCGCGCGCTCGCCGACTATAAAATGAATATGTACGCGCTCTTGCCCCAGTGACGCACGCGACTTGCTGAACACGAGCTCTGCCTTTGGCTGCTTGTTGTGTGCCGTGTAGAGCCGCTATCTCTTTCTTGCCCTGTCGCAGTATATAGCGATCGAGTCTCTGCGCGCTGCTCCCCCCGCGCGCGGCTATTAATTGACATCTGTCCTCTCGGCCGAGCGTGTCAGGCCGGCTTGTTATTCGTAGAAATCAATTCCTTTCGAACGCTGGGGAGAGGGAGGGCTGAGCTACTGCGGGGGCACTCGCTGTTATTGAAAACTGATGAATTTTAATGAATAAAATGGATAAGTGTTTTTCGCATCCGGTTAATTAGCATACCAGCGCGCGGGCGCGATATACACGTTGTTTAGCGCTTTGAGCCCCGAGTGCCATCGAATTCAATATACGTTCAATCTGCGCGGGGGAAAAAACGAGCCCCCCCGAACCGTTCGTTCAGCTTCAAGTATCGACTCTCGATTTTTTATTTCCGCACTCGCTTTGATATTCCATCGAGTCACGCTGAATAATCCGGCGCGTGGGAGTGCAGTAGCGAGCGAAAAAGAAAGGAGAGAGAAAAAAAAGCGGGCGTCGAGCCTCTGCATCATCGAGTGCGCCATTATACGAAGCCGGTGCAGTATTCGCGTAATTGGGGGTGAGAAAATCGATGGCGGTTCGATACACAATGGGACTGCGAGCTAGCTCGTGTTATAGCGCCGAGAGGATGAGCGAGCGATACAAGGAGACTAATGAACCTGCTGCAACGCTCTCGAGAGCTGTATACAGCCAGACGTTAATCTTGCGCGAACGAGAGAGCGTTTTATCGCCTGTGCGACGGAGAAAGAGAGCTGTCCTTTCCACCCGCTCGCGGCGATGAAAATCTCAGAAGCGAGACTCGCGCGAGATCGAAAAAGCAATTCTCTCTCTCTCTCGAGCAGTGGGTGATCCGGAGATGTAAATAAAGCAAAAATTTCGGATGAAACGCCGGGGCGAGAGGACCGGGAGGCTGTAAACGTTTCACGAGTATTTACACGGCCGCGTGTCCGTTTATTACTTTATGAACGGCGTATAGAGGTGAGAGAGCGGCGGCGTTGGCCTTAGACTCGGGACCCTACGCTTGTAGATGCCTATATGTATATATACACGCGCTGCGCTCGGTAACACGTGAGCGGCATTGCGGGCGCCGCCGACGGGCTTGTAAACCCATAAAGAAATTTGATAATAAATAGAGAAGAGAGGGGAGGGGGAGCTTTGGCGTGGCATCGCTTTTTTTATCAACGTCGATGCGCTCGAGCCGAGGCAGCGCGAGTGTATCGCTTGAATTTATAATACGCCACACGCGGGCCGTAAAAAGGGAACGCGAAGAAGAAGCAAGGGCCGCGCGCGATCTCATGCCTTGTTCTATCACACTTTATCCCTTCCTCCTACGCCGCCGGGGAAAGGACAGTGCCGCGAGTGCCGGCAGGCAGGAGCTTCCATGTAGGAGGAGTGTAAACGAGAAAACTAAACAAAAGCGGGCGAGCAACGGAGAGAGAGAGAGAGGATAAATACGGTTTTACGATCGCGAGGCGATGAGTGTGGAGAGAGCTTGGCTGATCGGCTGTATGTTGAATGGATAGAGGAAGATGGACGATTTTATTGTGCGAGCGTGTTTGGGTGCGTGTGTGGTATCGGCGCGGCGTGAATTGGAAAAATTTAAATAGAAAGCCCGAGATGCCGACGTTTTATTACATGCTAATCGGGCGATCTTCTTTATTAGCACGCGGGGAGAGCCAGAACAAAGGAAACGTCGCGAGGAATGACGATAATATGTTGAAATTGTGTAAAGTTGGATTTCTCGGTATTTTTCGAAATCTTTTTAAATTATGAAAAATAGTCGTAACAACGATGCCTGTGTATGTGCATTTTTTAAAAACGATTAATTATTAGGGATGTTTTATTGAAAATCCACTTTACGTAAAATACAATTTTTACGGATTAAATTCAGAATAAGTTATTAATATTTTCAATGACGTTTAAATCTTTGAAGCATTATAGCAAATTTTTTACTTTTACACAACTTGTCCGTAAAAAAAACTAAAATTTAGCACAGTTTTATCTTACTGACAATTTGAAACAAACGAAAAGTTTAGACAGTCTGGAATCGGATTTCGTTAATTGAACATACAGCCACCATTTTCTAACAATTACCTCAAAAATAGAATATTTATTACATACATTCACTTCATTACTCCACGCGACGTTAACATTTCCAAATCTCCCACTATTATTATCCTCCCAAAAAGCCTTCCACCCTCCCAGAGCCCTCAAATTAAGATAAATGTCCAATAAGTTGTCCCCAATCATCTTAAAGAATTCATCGCCGCTTCAGCTCCGACATCGAGCATTAAACAAACGGAGCACAAAGGGGGTCACCGCGATGGGAAAACCATCAGGTTTATTAGCGACTTCCGCCAGCAGAAGAATCGACGATAACGAATAGGAGAAGCAGCAGCAGCAGCAGCAGCAACAGCGGGCTTCGATTCTCGCGCAGAGCACATATACATACATAGAGCGAGGCACTTAGCAGATCGCGCTCGCCGAGAGTGGAGCGCTTAAGCGCGTTAACGCTTAGCGGGGCCTCGACTGCTGCGGCGAGTGATTGATTGCGCTTCGGGGGCCGTATATGTATATACACACACACACGCATAAGCAATCTCTGCCTTCCTGACATAATGCTCTCGTTTATGGCTCGCGCACTCGTCGATAATGCCCGGATTCTATAACGGCGAGATTCAATACGGCAGCGATACAGGCGCGAGTTATTGAGCCACGCGGTGCGAGAAGGAGCAGCAGCAGCAGAGAGCCAAAGTGGCCTGCGCGCATGCGGGTGGCGGCGGCGACGGCGATCGGTTACAATGACCCCGCAGGCTTTCGAGAGCCGCTGCGCCGAGGACAAAGACTACGAGACGAGAGGAGTCCGACGAAATTACCAATATCCTCATAGAAGCTGATTGTCCGATCGGCCGTTGACTGCGCTTAGTCGCGGCTATCTCTTACTGGCTCTCTCTGTGCGTTAGAATTGACAGAGAGCCGTGTAAAAGGCTATTGAGGCTGCGTAGATCTCAGCGCGTGATTGCCCCGACGACCTGCGCGACGCTGATGCCAAGATTCGTGGACGTGTTTGTCCTTTGGGGGGCCTGGCTGTTCGCTCGTGACAGGCGATATTAAAAATTTCATTGCCCGTGATCGATCGGAAAACGGAGGAGATAATAGCCCAATCTTTGCTCTAGAAAAATCATCTTGACCATTTTAATAAAGCAGAGGCGCGCTGGATCAAGTCATCAGTCAAATAATTTACAAGGCAATTAGCACTTTAAAAAAATAGTTCAAAAAGCGACGCGAGAACAAAAGCAGGTCGAGCCTCGAGGACAGAAAGAAACAGAGAGGGACGGAGAATCCACGCAGGCCGAGCTGAGAATCTTAGCGGCGCGCGAGTCATCATTAAAAAAGCCCGGTAGCAAAAAGGAATGACCGAGCGGGGAGAGCCGCTCTCTCGCGCGGTAGCGGCGATCAAAGTGGCATCGGTGCGCGCGGGGACGGGGCCAGGGGACGCAAGAAGTTATTAGAGAAATGTAGAAATAATTATCGAATTGCCGCGGTGGGCGAGTCTCGCGCTCTTTCTCGCGAAGCTTTAACCACAGAGCGCGCGAGAAGAGAGCCAGACGAGCGATTGGCGGGGACGAGAGAGAGCGAGAGAGCGGCTGGTTCCGCTCCTTGGCTCTTTTTATCGGCGCGAACCGTGGGAAGATAAAGGAAGGCGATTAGTGTCATTTGGAGAATGCGGGGAGTGAGAGATTTTTTTGCGGCCGGGAGCGCTCCGCGCCGCGGCCCCTTGTTCGGAGTCGCGCGCGCGCGCTCGGCTCCGCCAAAGCGAGGCATCCCAGGATCGTCCGGGAGCGTCGGCTTTATCGACGTCATCAAGGGAGCGACAGGTGACGCGAAGACGCCACGGCAGCGATCTTCGAACTTTCGTCGTTTCGAACGCCGGCGAGAGGGACCGTTCGGGCTTGGAAAAGACTCCGGATGAGAGGAGAATGCTGCCGAGACTTTTGTCAGTAATGTTAATGATTAACGGGATCGAGTCCGGCCTTTTTTTTTAATTCTCTTTCTCGGCATTGTGTACGCGGCTGCCGGCGAATTTTCAATGCGAACGCAACGATTTTCGTACACTCGGAGCAAAAACCGAAGCTCCGGCGTAATTGCGCAGCGGGAATAATAAAAATTGAAGAAATCGACGGCCGGAGGAGGCAGTTAATTGGAGCGGCAAGGAGAGTCCAATTTACATACTCGATTTGCCCGGGCGGCCGCGCGCCCGCACAAAGAATCGAATTTCCGCGAGACTCGCGTATTGGCCAAGCGGGAATATATATTTTTATGGCGCGGAGTTTTACAGGCGCGAGGCATTAGTTTCCGGTAAGATACAGGGGGCCGATAGAACCGTCACGGCACCCCGGGGGCCTACTTCGCCCGAGCTTGCCCCATTAGAATATCTCAGTTTAATCCCGACTAACCAATGTTTACCTGAGCTTTATCAAGTTCCCCGAGTTTTTTCCTTTTTCTCCGCGCTGAGCTTTCGTTCGAACACTCATCCCTTATTTTGCCCGCTCCTTTTTTTATGCAAGGGGTTAACGTGGCAGAAGAGATATTTCACTGTTTGTGCTTCAACATAAAGGAATAATTCTTGTGTGCCTTATCTGACACGTGATGCAAAGGCTCGGCCTCGAACGAATTAAGCGCAAAAACATAAGATGGAATCGCGGCGAGTTCAAGTGGGCGTGCAGCGATTGGCTCGGCGGAGGAAAAATTAAGTCCGGCCCTTCGCGATGCCGAGCCTTGGGGGGGGGTCGCTTGGTTAAACAAGTAATTTTTTCGGAATTTTATTAGGAGCCCCGACGCGATCTCTCTTTCATGCCCGGGAGGAGAGTAGTCGTCCCCAAGGGTGATTTCGCGGGGAAAAGGAAAAACGTCTAAGCCGGGGCCGAGAGCTGAGACGAAGAAATCACTCGGCTCGCTGGATATTGATACCCCGCTATTAAACTAATGAATTTAATCAGACCGAATGAAAATGAGGCCGAGGAGCGAGCGAGATTGAGACTAAAGGCGGCGCGTATATTTGCCCAAGATCTCCCTTCGCGCTCTGCAAAGGGGGGACACTGCGCAAACGATTATTGAAGATTGGATTTTTAAATTGAAGCCGAACGAACGCCTTCCTTACCTCGCTCTCTTTCTCTCTCCTAGCCCCCGCTTCGGCGACCTATAACCCGTAGTTAGTGCACGCTGCGCTATCGGAAGCGGCCCCGCTCGGCTTTTTTCTCCCTCTCCGCTTCCTTCAGCCGGCCGCGCGAATTAGCATATCTCGGAAAGTGATCCCCGGGCCCTAATTGAATTATTCTTAAATTCCCATAAAATCACGCGAAAATTACCGGTTCCAGAGAGAGAGAGAGGCCAAGTTAGATGGAGTCCCCTCCGGTATATTGGACACGATTAATTTTCCGCAACGTTACACCCGCCAGCAGGCTCTTTTGCCACCCACCCCGATAGCCACCTTCTCCGCGTTGCCAGCAGCGTCGATCGCTTCGCGGATCTTTAATTGGCGCCGATCGTCGATCTCCTACCTCTCGAATTTCGATTCCCGGCTGCGCGAGAGCGCGAGCTACGCGAGCCCAGTTTTAATGAACAATATACACGGCCAGTGCATAAAGCAGCCGCTCGATAACGCCGTAATATATAAAGCGAACGAGCCGGTCACGCGATATCTAAACTCCACCTGCCCGCTTCCTTGTTTTTTTCATCGACTTTTTTCACCTTTTTCGACAAACGCGCATAGATAATGAAAGCCCGACTCCGCTTGTGTTTCTCTCCGAGTCCCTTTCCTTTTTTTTTAATGCCGGGTGCCGGATTAATTATTCAGAGCCGAATTCATCGAAGCGATTATGTCCAAAGTGCCTCTTTGGAAGATATACGCGTACTAAGCGTAATAGCGGCAGCGTCTATTTCGTTGTTTTTTTTCCATTCGGGGGGACCGATATATACTTAAGAGCAGCAGCAGTAGCGAGTTTATCTCGGCTCGCATCCATCTCATCCACTCGAGATAACTGCGGGCAGGAGAGCGTGAATCGTGATTACAATTAGGGTCGTGAGCGCAAGCTTACGCGTCCCCGTCCTTCTTTCTTCGATGATAATTTTCATTTTAATTTCGATCGAACCACCGTAGCTCCCCTCCTTAGTGTATATATACGCGCGCACTCGAGCCGGATTAACAAAACGATAGGGCCGTATATCACTCTCTCAAGACGCCCTCTACTTCCTCCCCCAGAGAGAGAGAGAGAAAGGGGC
>JAPYZA010008995.1:0-15827 GCA_030522685.1 Eupelmus azureus | reverse complement strand
TTTAAAAGAAACTGATCAATTATTTTATTCATTTTTTATTGATACTTTAAGATAATTATGTATCCATTCGGTACTGTGGATGATGATTTATTTTATTAATATACGAAGATTAAATCGTGTATTTAATAAAAAATAAAAAATACATTTTAAAACAAAATCTTCTTTTGATTAAAATTTTTTTTATTTGAAGCTAGCTCCAATACATATGGCATCTGGAATATTTTTTTAAGAGTTATGTATATATATTAAAAAAATGGCCTTTAAGCTATACGATTTTATTGAGAACTTCCACATGTGGTCATTGTACATAATTTTATCTTTAAAATTATGTTTTGATTCAATACAATAGTCTTTGTTTATAATTTTTTATAAACTCATTTAACAGAATTGTCTATTATGATTGTCTAATATTTTAGGTCTGCTTTGCTTAGTTACGCTATATTTTGGCAAATAGAAAAAAATACCAAAATAGCTGTTTCATACATACGACCAAAGAATATCGCCGAGAAGTTTCAGGTAAATCCGTAAACCACATTCTACGCAGTCCTTATAAGTTGAGAGAAAAAATAACATCTAAAACAATTTATTGTGCAAAAATTGTACCGACCCTGAAAGTTCAGCGTATTTGACGATCCAGTCTCTAACAGCAGCAACCTTGGTGAAAACCGCGGGATCGTTAGGTCCCCCACAAGTCCTACCATAGGATACAATACCAACCAGTTTGCCATCAACAACCAGTGGACCACCAGAATCACCATAACACGGACTCTTGCCACCCTGGCCGAAGTAACCCGCACAGATTTGATTGTCAGATATACCACCCTCTTTTGTATAAGCAGCAGAACAGACCTTTTTATCGATTATTGGTATACTAACGACCTGCAACTGATTTGGTGACTTTTCTTCGGTTGGGTGTAACTGGCCCCAGCCCGTCACTGTTGCCATCGAACCTGGACTTACGTTCTTGTCCATCAGCTTGATTGGTTGACGAGTTTCATCAAAATGGAACGGTTGTTTTACACGAACCACCGCTACGTCAAAGACGGGTTCCCCATTCTTGTTTAAGCCGTACTTGTCGTGTTTTGTGAACGATTCGATATTGTGAACACTACCATCATGATCGACGTAACTCGAACCCGAACGAATAGTGAAAGGTCCTAAAGCCATGAGTTCTGTGCAGTGGGCAGCGGTTACGACGTAGTGGGCTGAGACGATTGCACCTCCGCAATGATGCAGGAACATCCCTGAATAGGATACCTGGATGGAAACCTGGTACGGATGGATGTGGATCGTGGTTTTTTCTCCGCCGACTATGCGGCTACTGAGGCTTCGTGTATTAGCGGTGAACAGGCTGATGGGATCCGCTGAAAATGGAGAATTTGTTTGTTTTATTTCTTTGTTTTTTAATAAGTTTAGTGAGCGCGAAATTGATTTTTACAAAAATTTAATATGAGATATTAGTAAGATTTTACTAAATTTAAGACACACTCCTATTCTGTTAAAATTCATAAACTATACTAAGTTTTTTCTCAGATAGCAGAAAATTTATAATATAATAATTCATTTGATAATGTTTAGTCTTATTTGGTAACTTACCGTTAATAGTCGCCGCTAAAATAAGAATAGTAAAGACGAGAAACATCTTGATTGAAATGCGTCAAGAGACGTTCTAAGTTTGAATGAATAATCGCGTACTTATACGTTTGTCAACGTCGACTTTAATACCTACTTAAACAATAAAAATTATGATCTGCCTTATCATTTTGGTTAACACTGTAATAGTCATTTCCGACTAAAGTTGAAGTTGCTGAAGCATCTTCCTAGAAAACATGTGCAATTAGCTGCAATTAATGAAATCTCTGTTTTGACGACGATATGAAGCAGCCAACCTTTTTTTATGAGCAATTAAATCTGTAGCTTCTGAAACAAAGTAGAAATATAACCAGGATGTAATTGATGCCTAATCTTGATCTCTATTTCGCAGATAGAGTCCTGATCAAGATCTTGATCAAGATTATAACTCTTATTTTATCAGGACCTGATAAGTCCTGTCAGTAGTCATAATCAGTAGTTGGAAACGTTTATTTTAGACTATGCTTAAATTAATAAGTACTAGTAAAACACAAAAAAAATAATTTATTAATAATTTACCATTATTATGTCTACATGCGACATAATAAATCAATACAACATTTGATAATTAGTTATCATAGAAATTATTATTTATACTTATTTATTATTTGCTATCTTTAGTGTCTCAGTATTTTGCTGTTCTTCGAAATCTAATCTTTTACTACTACTAATCATTCAAAAAACTTTTAGAGTTTTCGGAACTTGATGACTCAATTTTCATATCTCAAATCGTATTAATTTATTACTTTCATTTTTGTTACTACTTTAACTACTTGGAACTCTTTTGACTGATTTACTAAGTCAATGCTCGCGTATTTTTATTTTAAACAAAAGACTTTTTCTTTTTTTTCTGACACTAATTTTCAATCAATTATTTTCTATTTTTATTTTTATTATATAAATTTTGAAAGTCAATGGTTCGATTAATGACATAACTCAAAATAAAAGTATTTTCGATCTTTAATATAATGGTAGAAATAGGAATTAATTATATATTCAGTTGCCAAAATATTGTCAATTATTTCTTTTGTGCCATCCATCCAATGTAACGTAAGAAATAAATGAAAATTTGTATGTGCACACATATAAATCCACTTGAATATTTCATAAAGAATAAAATTTGAAAAAGTAATTACACAAATTAATATTTTATCGCGACTTCACTAAGGTAGTAGTCTTCAAAAGTCGTCTCTATACAACCTTCATAATACCATAAGAATTTCATAAGCTTGAATCTTCTTTAATCTCTGAACCCAACGTATACCTTTCCAACCTTACCACGTTCTTCACAAAAGCAACCCATAGCAGCATCCATCCCGTATCACGGCAAAGAAAACTTCAACTCCGCGGCATTAATGAGCTCCATACATACTTTAGTCAAGTAATCTCGATAAATCAGAGTTTGAAGAAAGCGCCGCGCGGCGGGAAAGAAAAAAAAGCAGGGAGCGCTATATACCAGGCGCGGGATCACTTTGATCAGGAGGCCGTCGAAAGCCTTTAAATATCGCGCGGCCCGGTATATTGGTGTCAAGCGCGGCCGCGTAGATGTAGTCCCTGGCTGCTTCCCAAATCCTGGGCTGGGGCGCGCGAAATGCGGCCATTCGTATGATCGGCCGCGCTCGCTCGTCCCTCCTCCCCTCGGGAGCGCGGCGAAACGTCTTTTAATATACACTATATCTTCAATGAGCCGAGGGTGAGAGCTACCTTTTCTTCCCTACCCGCGCGGAGTCTGCACGCGCGGCTTTGCGCGGCGAGACACGTGTTTCGATATTGTCGCTTCGATTTTGGATGTAGGGGAATTTCTGTTGAGGTGTTGTGCGATTGTTTTGTTCTTTTTATATGCTTTGTTATGAGATTGTAATGTAAACAGTAATGATTCTGTAAGGAATAAAAAAAACATTAGTATATCGCATTTTATGAACAATGAAAATAATTTGACAAATTGATATCGTAAAAATTAAAATATTTTATGCATTAATATGAATTCTTTTGATGAATGCATAATTTCTAAAAATATCATTAAAACATTTTTTAATATTCTGTGCGTAAAGCTTGATTTCACGCACACTCGAATAAAGTAAGATATGCTACGGTTCGATACATAAGCGAAAAACTTATGTGAACCTTGTGTGGTCTTTTCACCCTTGAACGCAAATATCCACACGTGGCTCAAATCACTTTCTGGTCTAGTGTCGAAATGTACTACTTATCAACAATTTGATATCAAAACGGTATAAACATTCCTTTTAAAAATACTATTATAATGGCAATCGTACACACAATTTTGTAATTGTTTTATATGACACAAACATATGAAATATTAATATTTTGTTGTGATGCTCTGTTTGCATTTGTTTAATTTTTCTGTACATTGTTATGATAAAGTCTAAGTAAGGCACAATAAAGGCCTCATTAGATTCCTCAGTGATAAAGTTATCCATTCAAATTTTGCAAATAGTTAAATCTTACACTAAGAAAAATATTTACTACGTAATTGAAATATTTAATTAAATCCATTAAACCCTTTTTGATTCAACAAATTTTTAATTCAATTAATTAAATTTTTATTGTGAGGACAATGTTTTTTTCTCTGTATAGTCATATCTAACAGTTATATTTCCTCATAGGCCAGTTAATTTTTTCAATTGAATTCTCTCATCCAATAACACATTCAAATTAATCAAAAAAGAACAAACAATCCCAGCTTGTATCATAACTACAAAAAAATCAATAGAGCGCCAATAACAAACCCAAAAACAACCAAAACCTCACGGTCCCACCGCGAGAATCAAGAATCGACAGGGCCGTGGACGGCATCGGAGCCGCAAGTCGCTTGGGGCGCGACAACGAGCCGCGTGCGGCGCGCTGCAGGTGAGACGCCGGCGGCTGGCACAAAATGGATCTCGTCTGCTTATATTGCGGCAGATTAAATTAATTCCGGCAAATTAATTGGTAGTTAAGATGTTTAGCCTTAAGTGAGAGAGTCTAGTTTCCCTGCTACTCTCCCCACGCGGGGGCGCGCGCGCGTCCGCTCGCCGTCACTCCCCCACCCACGCTATATCTAGCGTCCTGCTCTTCGCTCTGTATATAAACGCTCCACTTTCGTTTCTAGCATCGGTGAGCTGTATGCGCGGCTACTTACTGACGCGCGATGCGGTTGCGCGTCTCGGATTGGATCGTAATGCGAGTAATTTGCTTTTTATTAGGATCGTTCGGTTTATCGTTTACAGTTGACTCGACTTGTTGGGCTGTCCGTTGGGGGTGAATTATTGAGCTGTTATCGCTGATTTTATGAATTGGATTAATGGCGAATGATTTCGAGGTACGAGTTTAGTGTTAGTTTATGAATCATTATGCGGTGATGCTGCGAATTATAAAGTTTTTTTTCGATAATCAATTTTTAACGTGTTTAGTGGGCGTAAAGTGAAATGAGTTTCTTTGAGTCTTGTTTCCACCTTTAAGTTTTTTTAATTAAATGATTCTAATTATGAAAATTTCACGCATTTTAAGTGGTTATTGATCTTAGCATGTACTTAAAATTTGAAATAATTAAAACTCAATTCGTTAATTTTTCGATTTTCGTTGAATGGCTTTACTGAGAAAAAAGCTTGGAAATTTTTTAAATAATTTCTGATCCTATGGTGAGATGACAAAATATTCACAATTATCAATTATCTAATAATTTTTATAAAAAATAATTATGCGAACATGTAACAAATTTCAAGCGTTGAACCATAACTGTTATATAACTGGATTTATTATTCGATATAGTAGACTCTTTCATAAAAACTATTTTAATTGGTAAATATATTGGCATACTTTCGGTATTCAGTGGTTAGAGTATCTATATAGTATCGAGATTTTTCCAAGAATGTTTCGTAGTAATTTCAAAATTATTTTCTCAGTGTATGAGTTTGGTATCCTTGCAACTATAAAAGAAAGCCTATATTATTATCGTTGAATAAGGTAACATAGAAAGTATTATTTAATTTTTAAACAACTTCGAAAAAAGATAAGGTTCTCAATTCGATCTGGATATTCTTTTTGTTTATTCAGTAGTTATTAAAAAAAACTACTGGACCGGTATGCATGAATTTTTATTTTTAAAAGAAATAGGTTCACCTCATGTTCTCATTCTAATTTTGTAAGCTTTAGTTCAGTATCTGACCGATAATTTACTTTTTTTAATGTTTTTCCGAACTTTTAATCATATGCGTGTATATGTGTATGGTTCGTGCGTGCATGCGTGTATGTATATGAATATATGTGTACATGCGTGATGTATCTGTTTGTAAATTTGTATTACATACATTGGTAAAAGATTTAAAAAATTGATGATTATAAAAATTTTTTGATATAGCGTGCATAAAGAAGCACTGTATGCATTTCGCAAAATTTTCAAATGCAATTTTCACCCACTATATCAAAATAGTAGATTCCAATACAAGTACGAGAAAGTATGAAAAAAAATGCTTGGTGAATCTAACAAAGTAGCACTTGGTTAAAATATAATTTGTTGCTCCAACGAAGTTTTTTGTTATATTTACAAGGGTAGTGTTGTATTGATAATTATTCGAACTTTGTAAAATAATTAATAAGCTTTTTTAACAAAAAAAAGTACTTATAACAAAAAAAACCGTAACAATTACAAAGCAACTTGGTGTCAAACACAACATTTTTTAACAAAATACACTTTGTAATCTTCACCAATTAATCAGTTAGGTCCTGGATATCCAAGGCAATTGGTAAATAGAACAAATTAATATGTTATACAGTTCAAATATTTTTTTCAGTGTAATTTTAACCTTGTGTGGACTTCAGTTCACTCGGGCGGTAAAGTTGCTATCGTGCAAGAATCAACTTTTCCGAACTTGTTCTATTATCAAACAAGTTTGTTTTAATTATAAAGTCTAAAATAAAAATTTTTTTGAGAAAAAATGAACTTAGAAAAATATGTTAAAAAATTTGAAATAATCGATAAATGTATGAATAAAATTTCTTTTTAAATGTGTGCCATATTTCACATGCGATGTTAAGAAGAAGAAATGAACTAAAAATCAAATAACTTTAAGAGCAGGTATCGATACGGCTACTGGACCAGAATACTTTTAATTTCAATTTGAATTATCTGAAATACGGCGCCGACTTTAAAAAGAATTTTGTTGATTATTCATACTTTTTAACGCTTTAGCCGAAATCGTTTCTTTTGTTTTCAAACTTACTTTTTATCGATTTGTTAATGTATGTGTTAATAAAAAAAAAGTTTTTAAAAATCGTGTGTAGAGTATTTTTTTGTCTAATATATGACCCATATAAAAGAAGAAAAACAAGGTCGCACAGGTGTAACTCAAAATTTTTTTCTCCAAGTTTTTGGAACCGCTAAAGGGATTTTTTTTGTGGATTTGCTCGTATATTTTACATACATTACTTGTATGCTTCTTTAAATGGTGACCGAGGAACAAAGAAATTTTATTGATTTTAAGCTTATAACCCTTTTTGCTTTTTTTGTTTTAATTTAAAAATTAAATCAAATTGAGGAAATTGAATTATAACTCAATAATTTAAGATATAATAATTATATCTACTAAAGAATGAATGAATAAGTGAAGCGTGTACAATATTATAAAAAAATAATGGTCGCCAACTTTTTTGGGTCAAGGTCTCGGAAAAAGTGCCCTTCCGTTTTTTACAGCGTTCAAATTGGAAAAATTTACTTTCCCGCATCTGTAAGTGGCTAAAAAAATTGATTTTTAGGCCAGGAACCGACAAAATTGAAATTTCGATTATTAAGGCTCTCGTTCAGTAAATCCAAACTACAAGCTTCAGATTGATCCAAAAAAGCAAATTTTGTAACTTCTATTTTGCAAAATAGTCTTCATTATACGGCATGATTCTGGGCTTATGGTAAAAAATACTATAACGCATCCAACGCAAATTATTGCCTTCTTCCCATGGCTCCACTTTTGTTTCTGAAAATAATTTACTTGATATAGAACCTCGTAATTGAATGTACCCATATCTGAGCAAAAACTAAATTTAGGCATTCCTATCTTACAAAGCTCGCTGATGAGCAGGCATGTGATTTTCCTTATATCCTTTCGTTGCTGAGCCTTTAGAAAAAAGAACCTAGAGTGAAATTTAAGCTGCATACAATCTTCATTTTGTTCTATCGAGGTCTATTACAATATCAGAAAATGTCCTGAGGAAAATTCGGATTGTTTACACGACAATGAAACGAATTTTAATTATTTTTAAACTCGGCGTATCTTACGTGTAAAGCTCGGATACTTCACTCATTCTGTCGCTCAAGTTCGGAAAGTGTATAAATATGTTTTCAATAAATCCATTCGTTAAGATTTATGTGTTTCTAAAGGAAACATTTTATTAAAAGATTACTCATAATCTATTAAAAATTTCATTTAAACTTGTATTTTTAAAGAAGTATTTGGTATTATACGATTTTTCGCTTTTTTTTTTATAAAATATAATATATGTTCTAATTTTTACTTAAGTTCCTATTTCTACATGGTAAATATTTTTTTGTTTTACATTCAAACTTTTGTACATTCTTTTAGCTTTTAATAATATAATAGTATCCATATTTGTTATTTAATAAAAGTATATACACAGAATATTACTTAAGAATTAATTTTTGAAGAAAAATTAAATCGTAGAAATACTAATACATAATAATATACTAAAAAAGAGAAGATGCAAAGAGAATAATCTTCGAGAAACAGTGTTATAAAATGAAAGTAATAATATTACGATATAAATTGATTATTAAATCATATATAGTTATAAAGTATCAAAGATATACTAATAAAAATTACACGGAATTAATTTACAGTATCATAAGACTTAAAGAATTATAAATTAGATTTTATTTTGCAAGAAGCAATTAGACCAACGTAAAACTACTGAACTTTATTTTCAGGTACCAAAAATGAAATCTAAAAACCCTTTAAAAATCTGAAATTAGGAAAATAGAACTATTTTTTATCAAAGAAATTAAAAAAATTATTTTATTAATAACAATTTTTTTAACAATAAAATTAAAATATTATATTGTGTGCTTTTAATATTGCTAATTTACAGAATTTAAAATTAGTGTACGAAAGCCATCTATCGGTAGATGTAAATTCCAACACAGTTATCCAAAGAGCCTAACGGCGATATATATGTATTATTTATCGGTAATGCAGATTTCTGAAAAGATGATACTGTACGTATGGCTGATAAGGAAGAAATATATGTAAACGACGACTTTTTGTCAATAAGTAAAAAATGATTTATTTACAAAGTTATTAAAACTAATACATTTAATAATTTAAATAATTTTATCAATACTACGTATAAGTCAAGAAATTTTATTACAGTAAATATTTACATACTGTAATCTTTTATAATTAAAATATTTAATATCAAACAAATGTTTTGATTTACATAAAGAGCATTATAAATATATTTTATTGCAAAAAAATAATTATTTCTTTTACTACGTATCGAGCAGTCGATTCACAGAATTGACATTGGCACTTCTAATCAACGAGATATTTATAAATTTTATACATTCAAATATTTCATAACATGCAATATTTTTTCTTAAATTGGACGGTATACTGTTGTAGGAACCGTTTACACATATAAATAAATTACAATTTGTTCCCAACTGACATCATAAACAAACATGTGCAGCCTCTTAACAAAAATGTATGAATTCACAAAGTGGAGTAACAAGAGATTCTGGCGTGTTGTAAATATGGAGACGATAAATGCAAATGATTCATGATGAAGTCTTCACATTAATTAATACTACTTTAAGAGATTAAGGCAAGAAGACACTTCTTGTAGTGACCATTGCAATCATCCTAAAATAAAAAAATAAAAAATTTATTAAAATTAAATTTGTCTTTTAAGTTTTTAATGATAAATAATCATAGAGAAAACTTACTGCAATAAAATCTGCTAAGCTTTGACCGTATTGGTGTTGGAAAGCTTGTTTAATCTCTCCCATATCTATTTCAGATCGAGTTACTACTAAACGAATAAGTCTCCTATCCTGTGTTCCCATGCCTTTCATGCTCTTGTAAAGTTGTTCAGCAAAGAATCCTGGTCGATTTTTTACGCATTTCACTGTAATAAAAACAAAGATACTATTATTTTTAGACGATTTTTAGGTAAAAATTACATGATTTGGTTTTTCGCAAATATAATGTACCTATGGCTAGCAAGCCTTTTTTAATATCTCCAGAGAACTCATTTTCAATCGCTTCTTCAATATCATGACCGGTTATATTTTGATACTCCGCAAATATTTGTCCTAATTGGAAAGCATTTCTTTGAACAAGGATTGCATTGAATGTTGATTCATCTGTTCCAAAACGAAGTTCTCCTAAAAAGAGATTAAACTATGATTACAAAATTTATCCATAAATTGTAAGATATGTTTTATTTTATAAAATTTACCAGCTTGAAGAAGTTGTCTAGCATCGTGGGCAGCAGCCGCGTGATCGACATCAAATGATTCGTCTCTATTGGCAGTACACAAAGAAACCATAAGGCGTTCAAAGCTTCCGGAAGTATCCGATCTCAAATCGTCCTCCAGACTCTGTCCATACACTATAATTGAATCGAATAACATTATATATAGATATTTTTTATCAGTTTAAAACTAAAAATGTATAGGTGATAATTTAAAAAAAATATTTCTTAACTTCATTTTTAAAACTATTTTGCAAAACGCTTACTCACTTGCTTCATAGGCTTGTTTAATCACGCGAATCTCATGATTTGACATAGTACACAATACTTCGATAAGAACACATTCATCTGTTCCAATTCCACTCATAGCATCATGCAGTTCTTTTGCAAAGTATTGCGGTAAAGGAGTCATCATAGCCACCAACAATTTTTCAAAATTTCCGGATGTTTCAGATTTTAGATCCTTGATTAAATCCTGATTAAATATAAAAATATTAATTAATCTTCAAAAATTTTAAATTATATTATTGAACACTCTAAATTTGATTACTATACCTTGCCATATAATGTTTTGAATTGCACTGCAATTTCTTGTCGTTGTAGATTTGTCCGATTAGCAAGAACTTGAATGAGGGTCTTTTCATCAGTTCCAAAACCTTTCATCGCTTTGCGTAAAGCTTCAGCATCAGCCCTTGGATCGAAATCCGGGCAAGGGACAACAGTTGGTGATAGCTGCAACATAAAATTAAGCAATGATTATCAAAATCAAAATATTGATTTATCGAAAATTGTCCCAATAAACAAAAAGATTAATCACCAATACTATTTGAAAATAACAAGTTTTATTAAATACAATTTAATTCTATACTTTCAAAATATCTTTCCTCGCAACTTTCTGATTACTGGGGCTATTTAATTTTATTCGTGAATCACTCTCTCTCCTCTCACCTTAGCATGAGTCATTCGAGGGGCCGGTGCACTACGTGGTGCGGATCCTCCGTAACTAAAGTTCCCGCTACTACCCCGACCCCCAGAATAGCCTCCGCCCGGGAAAGGAGACGAACCGCTAGCATGCTTAGCAGGAATAGTAGGGTCTGGTCTTTCTAAGCCAGTTAGATTGGGATATAATCCTGAACCAAAGGAAGAAAAGCTAGCATTTGGTTGCGATGCATAAGGCTGCTGATGTGGTTGTGACGTAGGATGCGACGGGTATGGTTGCTGCTGCGGTGGTTGTGATGCAGGATGCGATGGGTATGGTTGCTGCTGCGGTGGTTGTGATGGGTACGGTTGATGTTGAGCTGGTTGAGATGGATAGGGTTGGTGCTGTGGCGGTTGTGATGGATAAGTTTGCGGTTGAGGTTGTGACGGGTAAGGTTGTTGCATAGGGTGTGATGGGTAAGGCTGTTGAGGTTGTGAAGGATAGGTTTGTTGCTGAGGTGGGTATCCTGGTGTGTATGAAGTCTGTGGAGACGGAAAGGGTTGACCAGCATACGGCATCGAAGGTTGAGGCATGGAAGGCTGAGGCATAGAAGACGGCTGAGGCATGGAAGTCGGTTGGGGCATTGACTGATTTGGATAAGCGTTAGGATAAGCTGAATACGGTTGCGGCATGCCGAAAGATGTTGGCGCTGAATAAGGCGGAGCACTAGGTGGGGGAGCTGAGGGTGTTCCGGGAGGAAGGCCAAATGAAGTCGGTGGTTTGTTTCTTTGGAAGAGATCGACTGGTGGACCCTTTGGTTCGACAGTATCAAGGATGGCAAAAGTGCAAAAAATTACTATCAGTACTATATTTAATAAATCTAAAGATTATTTTTACAAACGATTTTGCGATAAAAATATTTCTGTTAACTAACATTTTTTTATGTAATGTTGTGAAAATGAATTTCTTACGAGAGAAATGGAAATAAAACAGCGGAAATAATGATCTTTTTGGAACAAACAAATTTATAATAGGTAACTAATAATTTTTTCAACATTTATGATTTAAGTGCTCACTTATGAGCTAAAAAATTATAACAATTCTGTATACTCTTTAAGTAACAAAAATACTTTTATCGACATTTTTATTTCTATTTAAACCAACATAAAATTATCTGCAAAATTTATTCTCATAAGATGATATCAAATGAAAACAATAATTAGTATATATATCTTTGACTCAGCAACATTATGTTAGTTTTAAAAATCCAATTAGTAATATCATTTAAATAATATTCGTGGACAAATTTTCATACAACTAAAAACTCTTTAATTAAGGTAAAAGATGCAGTGCGTGGGCGTGATCTATACATCGTAAATAGATAAAATATTAATTTTTATTCTAACTACTTTGAGGCGATGAGAAAACTTATTTCTTATAAGAAAACAAGAATTTTTTTATTTAATTTTTAATTTTCCAAAAATATTTTGTCATCAAGCTGTTATTTGTGGTTAAAACAACTTCTTTATATTAATAGTGATGTATTATGACAAATATTTGTGTAAGATAAAAGTTTGTCAATAATCAAAACTAATTTTCGTGTACAACGCAATGTCTCTTAAAAATAGTTACTTCGGTCATTAACTCGCGAATGTTAAACTATTTTATAATTTCGCTTTTATCTACGTAAGAGCGTCTTCAGGTAATCCTTTTATTGAGGGTCTAAGATAAGAATATACCGAAAAAACGGACAAAATTTACTTATCTAAATATCTGTAATAAAAGGTTAATGATAATCACAAGTGCTCCGGGTATAAAATTCCTTGGTTCCAGACTATCAATGTTAGTTATTATTAGAGCACACAAATGATTAATTTTCTTTTCCTCCAGAAATACGGAGGCCTTAAAACTTTCAATTTCTTAAGAAACTCGCGCTAAAGTAAAAGTTGAACTGTGTTTTCACAAATTGTAAAAAAAGTGTCAACTTGATTGCAAGGTTTAAAATTGTTCTCAAAGTTCATAATTCTCTATAAACATAATTTAAAAACGAGATAATAAATTATAGATTTTGAAACCGACGACCTAGACAAGGTAAGATCTGTAAAACTTCTATAAACTTCGTTCTAAGTACCCTCCTGCCGCTAAATTGTTTTTTATTAATATTAATTATTTAATACGTTTAAAAGCTTACATTAGAATTTTTCTACAAAAATATTATTATGAAATATTCTTAAATAAGTTTTATAAATTCAATAAATGAAATAAAGTAATATACGTAAAGAAAATTTGAATGCTGTTTCATTAAACAGCCACTGACTGATGTTTTTCGACGTGGGAGAAGGGGGGGGGGTCCGTTTATTAGAATGTTGTTTATTTTATGAATATAAATTTTGATGTTCTTATAAAAAGTGTGCATATTAACGTTGTTCATTAGTTCGATTTAGAATATTAATATTTTCGACGATTTAAATAACGAAAATAAACAATGCAATTAAAATAATTTATAATGTTCAGTACATCGAATTTAAAAAATTAGAATATTGTAAAATAATATTTTTGTTTAAAAAAAAGGTTAGAATAAGAACTTTTAGAAAGTATAAATATTCTTTATTTTTAAATTCTAAATAATAAAATGCACAATTCAACTACCCATATGAGGAAAAATTTTCATATATTTAAAGTATGTTAAGTAATTAAAATTAATAAATAAACGATTTGTTGGTCAGGGTTTTACTCATTTTTCCCTGAATATACAAATTCTTCACTATACATAAAACGTATTTTATTCCGCGATTCTTACAAAAATACTACCTTTGTAGGTTATGTGTAACGCGTGAATTTATAATTTGTTTTATAAACCTGGTGTTTTTTAAAATTTGTTAATTAACTTTAAAACAAAATTTTATACAGATTGCAAGTTTGATATTCAATGAACAAGAACAGAAACGTATCTAGAAATATCGACGTTTTTAAAAAATTGTAACAGATTTAGAAAAGCATCGATAAAATAAGCGAGTGATAAATAAAAAGTAATTTTTCACCAGATTTAATTAAATTTTTTGTCAGAAAGTTATAAAATACTTTAGGCGCGAACGTTCTGTATAATTTGTAATTGCAACTGTCCCAACACTGCATCTCATTTTTGCATGCGAAAAATTATTAATTATTGAATAAAGTTAAGTTTGTCAAATTTTATACAGATATTTTTATCAGTTATTTTACAATTTTGAACATTATTAGTAATATAACTTATTGCTGAATAAATGAAAAATTGTGCATGCCATTAAGCAAACCCAAAAACAATTTTCAAGTCATTGGTTTGAATCACTTTATTTTTCATTTGTTAAAAGTAGCAGTCTGCGATATTTTTTATTATTAATAAAACAAGCAAAGAAAATAAAAATAAAAGTAAAAATAAAAAATAAAAGTTAAGCATTACTCACTTGATATCCGTAACTCATCTTGACGAGTCTTTGATTCCTCTTTTCTTGTATCACAAAGTAATCTGCAAAAATCAATGCACCGTTAATTACAATCTACTTCAGATGCTTATCTTACGATAATATTCTTATCGCGCGAAAGATAACGAAAATCAACAATAATTATTCTAATGCAAATCAAACGCTAAAACAAAAACAGAAAAGTAAAAGTGCTCCTAAAAATCACACGACCGCCCGACGCCGCTAACACTGCAACCTCGCGAGAAAAAATGTAGAAAAAAACTGCGCGGCCCGGGGCAAGCGATTTTCGCAGTACGGTTAGTACAACGCGAGATGACTGAACGCGAAGAGATATAAGCACAGCTGCATACTCGTCGCGCGTGACCGAACATAAATACATTGTACATATATATACACACGTTGTAATAAAAAGGTAAACAGGGGCACACAAAGCTGGAGGAAATCACGCGAGGTGCACTCACTTTCCGCAAACTACGTCCGCAACAACTGCACTGTGTAACACACGAGAACTTTAGTATGTATGTATTATTTACCGTCTGCCAGAGAGCGGGAGCTAGACGAGCAAGACCGAAGTGCGTTCAGCGAGTCAATGACGAGCCAGTCGATTGTAGCCGGGCTTATATTAACGTGCGGCCTTACGAGAGAAGAATTACTCACTCACACAGACGTCGAGCCGGTAAAGCGTTAGAATATACCCAGTCTGCTGGGTTCTCGCTTTCTAAATATATGTAGGTTAGCCGGGGCTTCTCCCACCACGTCACAGCCGATACAGTTCGACGCGCGTCTCAGATGTTTGTGTATAAACTCGGCGCACTAATTATAAGACGATAAACGAAGGGAATTTAGAAAGAGAGACTTACCTCAGTCGATGCAATGTGTATCCGTGGGTTTTTCTCGCGCTAATGCTGCCAGCGCCACGTCATTCAGAGATCTTTGTGTGTTGGGGCACACACACATATAGGTATGCAGCATGCGGTTGCGCAGATAGTAGGGGAATCCGCAGGGCGGAGGGGAGAAAGAAAGAGAGAAGGAGAGAGAGAGAAACTGCTGGAGCTGGATGTGAGAGCGACGGAGAGGCAAGCTGATATTGGGATGTGCGTATGGGCGAAGGACTATGTTGGAAATGAGGTCGAGAAATGCGCGTAATCGAAAAAGGAAATTGAGTTTGATAAGAGATAATTTGGAAGGTCTGTGTTAAAAGCGGAAATGAAAGGTAACGTGAACAATGAGAATGAGTCCGGAGTTTACAAAAAATGAAATCTGGATTTTAATTTGAATGTAAAATATTTAGCGATTTTCATTGATTATACTGATATAAAATTTGAAAACAA
>JAPYZA010008994.1:0-14112 GCA_030522685.1 Eupelmus azureus | reverse complement strand
AAATTTTAAAACTATTTGTTATGTATTCAGAACATCAAATTTGATCTAAAAACTTCAAATATTCTATGTCTCTAGAGTGGTCCATATATCGACCACCCCTGCAGCTAAAAGGTTAAAAAGAATTTTTATTGAAGACATTTTTTTCTTTTGTATATATAGGGGAGGGTACGTTATCATTCCGAAGTCCGTTGAATTCTGGCAGGGACAACGTGATCGACTTCATGATAGAATAAGATTTAGACGTTTCAATCCAGGCGAAAAAGCAAATAATGTATTGCTTCATGAAGGAGTTGATGGTTGGGTATACGAAAGACTATCGCCTTAAACAGGACTATAATCAATCTAATTTTTCAAACGGAGCTGCTATAACTACGTCAGATTACTATGTAAGGTTACTCAAACATTGTATAACAAGTTTGGAATTAAAATTAAAATTAATTTTGATCCTGTTATCAATTTCCATATGTTAATAAATAATACTTCCCTCATGTTTTTAATTTACTTTTTTAGATATTTTCAATTAACTACAACGTACTACACATGTCTGATTATGTTGGAAGGAGATAATTTTATAGCTATATTAAAAAGCTCTTTTGAGTTTTTATATTAGAATAATTATGTTTCTAAAGTATTTTTATATCGACGTAATATGAATTTTTGTAAGTAAGGTTTCTTTTAGTATAAAATCATAAAATTTTTTTTTCATAGAAATAATAAATACAAGATAACAAATACAAGATAATTAACTTAAAATGCTCACTTTTATTAGTAATAAGTAATAGCATCGTCTAAAAATCAATGTGACAATTTTCACACAAAATGTTTATCAGTATTAATATCATGTAATCGGTAAAGCTCGAAAAAATAAGCTATTTACAGAGCTTTTAAATAATTTTCAAATAAATTATAAGGCAAATTCGATTAAAATATAATATTTAAAAGCTTAATAGACAAAGTAAAAGAAAATTATTAAAAATATTATCAGTAAAATCAGCTATTAAAAATTGCACTATTCATTTATGTAGATTTGCTTTCGGAAAATAAAAAGAAGAGCAAGGATCTAGTTTAGAAAAAGTTTGTAAGGACTTTTTACATTAATGCTGACGGAAGGACATACATGGCGTGCCAGAATTCAAACAGGACCAGAAAAGTGGCTAAGGTGATTAACTCAGCAGATTTTACGTATAAACTATAATATATAATAACAGTAATTTATTCATATACAATAAAGAAACAATTATTCAAGTGAATATGTTACTAAATTTAATAATGCCTTATGTATAATATGCCACTGTGAGTAATATACCAGTATATTCTTATCATTTTGAACATCTTTAATTATATTTTAGAAAATTAAAAGCAATTGAAGAAAATATTAAAGCTCCTTTGAGCAGTTCTATATCAAATCTTATCTATCCGATTAAATTTTGTCTAGAAGGCATTTTCAAATTACATTTTTTCAAACCATGAGTCAGTCAGTTTTTTGCATATTATATTCAATTTTCAATGTTAAAGTATGAATAACATGATTGAAATTTTTGATTACCCTAGCGGAAAACAAAAACGTGAACAATTATAGATAACTGTTAATAGGTGTCAATTATTTTGAATACTGTTAATAATTCTTAATTACTATAATAAAATGTTTGGATACATAAGCCACAGTTATTAATGGATATTTACAGTTATTAAAAGTTACGAACATAATTATTGACAGTTATTTAAATTTATTCATATTTTCGTTAATTTATTATGTATTCTGAACATGGAAGTTCATTAGAATATCAGTTATAAACAGTAGTAAACAGTTACTTACAGTTATTACCAGTTATTCACCATTTCTCATATTTTTGTTTTTTTTTCTAGGGCATCTAAAATATTTAACTTACATTATCTTTTCATGACTACAGTAAATATATTATAAAAATGCGAATAACTGTGAATAACTGCTAATAATTGTGACTTATGACTCAAACCAAACATTCTATGATGGTTAGGTCTTCATAATTTCTCACATTTTTCTTTTGCACTAGGGTATTGTTATGAATTCTGCAATGAGCAATGATTCAATATTTTAAATTCCAAAAATTTATTATTATTCAATGTTATTTTTAATAAAAATGATTATATGTGACACTATAAAACAATTGTTTATTTAAAGATACTTTCTGGCTAGTACAGCTTAAGATAATGTTGATGGATATAACTTATAAGATCATTATATTATGTTCGGGCCACTCAACTGTTATCAACTGTTATCAACTCAATAAAGTCAAATCTGTATTTAGGGCAAAATTTAGCATGTGATAATGGTCTTTTTAAGTCCAAGTTCTCTCATATCGTAGAATTCCTGCGTCATGAAACAACCCAAGCACAAACATCCGAGAATTTTTCAGATGTAGTTTTATGTACGATGGTTAATTTCGAATAAGCACTGCGTGCTTATATTCGTACGCACAAGATTAAATTTATTGTTTTTAAACGATTTGACACGCACGCATGTAATTGCTATACTTTGAGCTAAATAAAATTTTAGTTTTTGTATGAAGAATAAGAGAAAAATTCACTTTATTTCACCCAAAGAAAAACTCATTCTCTATTCCTGAGATTCGTAACTCAAGTAATTACCCGAGGGAGTAATCAACTTTTCTCCAGAGGTGCATATAATGTTTTATTTCCGACTTAATTGTAAAGTAACTAATTAAAATTATATTAAAATTATGTTTTATTCAGTTTTTTATAGTTTAATATTAAAATTAAATTTTGCGAAAATAAAATGCTTCATTCTCACCTTGATAATGGCCACTTATTTCCCCCAAAAAACGCGTATAAAGTGGCATATTATTCCCGAAAACCTCGAGGAGGATAATCATGGTCTAGGAGGAAAATAATGGGCCATTGTTTTCCTCCTAGGCAATTATTTTGCTCTTCAGTCATTATTTCCCTAGCTAGAATTTTTATTAGAAAAAATAAAAAAATTATTTAAAAAATAAAATAAAAACAAATAAGTAGCGATCGACAGTTTAGGTGTAAATAAACTACTATATGCACCTTGAAAACAATGTAATTATGATATTAATGTATTATTATGTTATTAATGCATTTATGTTTCATAAATACATTTGCATAAAATTCATCGTAAATTTATGCAACAGTATTTATAAATAAACTACGGAGTATCAAATTATTCTAAACTTTCATTTTCAGCATAATTTTTTTAACAAATCTACTCAAAAAAAGAAAGATTTAAAAATCACATATCAAAGCCCTATACTAATCAATTTGATACTCTATCTCTCTACAATCTGATACAGATAATTCGAAATACCGGCGCGGCTCGACTCAGCTGTGTGAACATACGTGTGCGTCGTCTGTGTGATCCAGATCTGTGCAGCTATGTGCCCGGCACGTACGCATGTATTTGTGTAGGTGAACGTGCACGCGTTTGCAATTCATTCCCATTGCCACTTCGCGCACGCGCGGAAACGATTTTAACAGACGCGACGAGTACCTCTCGGTTGCAAAGTTACTGATTATTTTTAAAGTTTATCTCGAGTTATGAGTTATTCGTCGTAGAAACCTGTGCCTTGTTAGCGAGCTCCCGCTGCCGCCATTTCTGGACACTCAGTTACTGTGAGCATTGGAAATTTAAGCATTTTATTATACCTAAATTTTATTTAAGGACGATCAAGTAGATTTTCGAAATTCGTTAAGACTCGTTCGAAATAGCGCTGCGTGACTTAAAATTTTGCTTATCAATCACTACATGTAAGTCTAAGTTCTGCCTGCATATTTACGTTTTCATTAGCATAAATAACTTTTGCCCATAAAAAAATTATCAACTCCGCTCAGTAAGTACAGTTACAAAATTTGACCAAAACTTTTCCGGCATACAATAGGTCATAAAAGTAGCATATTCCCCTGGATACGCGCAGGAATGCCAGAACTCAGCACTTCTGCACTGTAGCTCTATCCAAGCGTCTTTCAATTCATACGTATGAAGATCCTCAAACATGTGTGAAAGCCAAGCACACGATAAACATTTTTTTTGAGGTTGGCAGCATTGCCTTCTCTCGTTCTCTCTTTTTCTCTCGCGCGCTTTCGGTTCTCTCTTTTTCTCTTGCTCGGTGCTCAGTTTCGTTCTCCAAATATAATATACTCAAAGACTTATCTTTTTGTTTTTATTATCAGCTGTTGTGGGCGAGGTCTTTTTGCTTAATCTTTTCGTTGCGTAAGTGGATTGTTTTGACAACCGTAAAGGCTTTGTTCTAGCGAGAGAATAATTTTGCCAGATTTACGCTTATATGTTTGTTAAATGTATAAATATATGTCCCAAAATATCGTTTGTTATAGTTTTAAGTATAGGAATATGGAGCTTAACTCAATGAGAGACAAAATTATAATATATTTTAACTAGCTTAATAATATTTTCCACTGTAGTTAGGCTTGATAATCATAGAATTAATAATAAAGATTTAAATAATTATTCAACTATTCACGTTTGAGCTTCAAATTAATTAATTCGGTTTTCTTCCGTAATTACTAATAAATATATACTTATTCATAAATGAAAAAATTCTGATAACTTATCGATCTTGTTTGAATCTTACTAAAATAATATACTACATAATAAATAATGAAACGAGTTTCGCATCGGATAGATAAGTATATTTTCACTTTTTAATTTTTGTTAAAAAAAGTATATGTAAAAATAAACGTAAAAGTCAATTTTAGATGTCAAGAGTTTTGGTCATTACCCGAAGGCAAGTATCATGTTTATCATCAGTTAAAGAGTGTTAACTTATCTACTTGCGGAACTCGCTCTGCGTTTGCCAAGAATTTAATATTTCTACTGTTTTTAAATGAATTAAACTTTAATTGTTATTAACAAGTCAATTTGTTAGTTTAAATGTTCCTCATTAAGTCGATGGGCGGAACGTTATCGAAGAATGGCGGTATGTCAATGCTTAATTTAGCAATACAAAGATCACTCTCGTTCAGTTCGTAACGCAATTTTTATTGTAAAAGAGAAAGCATTATAAATTTCTGGCGCTTATAATTAAAATTTTTTGTTGAATTTGGAATAAAGTATAATGAAGATAGATATAAAGTCTAAATACTATAATGAAATTATGGTTAAAATTTTAGAAGAATATTGAATCAGATGTCCTCTTAAAAATGAAATTATCTAAACTCCTTTTAAAATTTTAGAATTGAGTTCCTTTTAATATTCTTTAAAAAAGTTATTAATAACTTATTAAGACATATATTGAATAAATAAGCGAACTATTCAAGCTTAAAGTTAAGCATTTTAACAAAATGATCCGTATATTGAATCCTACATGGAGAGATGTTTCGTTAAATCGCAAACCAAGTTTAACTAAAATATTTTTTGAAAAACTAACCTATGATGTAAAATAACAATTCAAAAATAACAATTATGTAGAAAAATGTTGATAATGCAAACGGCGTTTTTTTCCGAGATAAAACAATCCAAAGTTTCAGTCGTATGTTATATGTATCGCATATCTGTATATAGGTGTTCAGTTATTCCCAACTTTTCCACTTTTGAAAATATTTGATACTTTAGACACTTTCGATTTGTCATTTTGACGTTAAATATTGTAACTTATGAGGTTCTTACATTAAATAATTCTATATAATATCTTAAAACATAATTTTCTAATTTAAATCCGAGAGGAGTTTAACAATTCTTTCTCTTATACTTTGAAAAACAAAAAATATTTTTTTAGATTGATAAGAAAATTTTTTGTATTTACGTGTTTTACAAATGATAATATTTAGATTTGAAATTTGAATGAGTTCCAAAATCAACCGCGTCAAACGATACTTTTCCACGTTTATGAATGCTAAGCCCCTTTCATGCACCCGGTCCTTTAAATATCATGTGAGATCGCTTTGGGATTATAATTTCAGTATTATACCTACATACGTAGATAAATACAATAAATGGTATTATATCATTTTTACGAACAGGTTTTCAATCATAAAAGAAAAAAATTAGATATCTTTCTAAGGGCTTCTTACAAATACAGTCCACGGTAAAAATAATTTTTGCTGTTAGAAAATTATGATCAACTTGATAAGGAATAGTGTATTGTGCAACTAGGGAGGAAAATTGGATTTTTCTAGCGAGAATGTTTGAGCACGAGTGGGAGTCAAAGGCACCTAAAAATTTTTTAATATTTTAATTTATAAAATTTTGATTATTTTTGAATAGTAGGAGGAAAAGTACTTTTTCTCCTGCTGCATAGAAAAATTGAACTTTTATTTGTTTTTCCCAACACGCGCAAGAAATAGGCCCTTTTCCATGCCTAACATTCTCTTAAAATTTTGAACAACGTATTGCTATTTGAGTATATTTACAATTTTCGAAAATTTTTTATAAAATAGCTATTAAATATAAACTACTTGATTTTTGTTAAATAAGTCCTACGTTCATTTAAAGCCTACATTAATTTATTAAAAGTATTTCAATTTTATAGATTAAAATATGGCTTCCATCTCTGGATCAACGAAACTAGAGCACCTAAGAAGATTAATGAAAAATGTTTGTATAAATAAGCGAACCGGCATTCAAGCTTATTTAGTCACTCCTGATGACGCTCATCAATCTGAATACGTACGAGAAAGGGATAAGAGAAGACAATTTATATCAGGCTTTAAAGGGTCGTCGGGAACAGCTGTTATAACTCTTAATAATGCCTTACTATGGACAGATGGAAGATACTTTTCTCAAGCTACTTTTGAACTTGATCCTCCAGAAGCTTGGACTTTAATGAAGGAAGGATCTTTAGGAACTCCCACTATAAGTGAATGGCTAGTTTCTAATTTACCTCCCAATTCCATAGTAGGCGCGGATCCTCATTTAATGAGTAATACAACTTGGACTCACCTACAGAATAATTTGAAATCTGCTGGTCACGATTTGTTACCTACGGAAAATAATTTGATTGACCAAATATGGGGAGACGATCGACCTGCGGAAATCTTAAACGAGGTAGTTCCGCACAAGCTGATTTATTCTGGCAGAATTGCTGGGGATAAAGTTGAACAATGTTTCGAAGAGATGGAAAAAAATAAAGTGACATTTCTTGTACTAACAGCTTTGGATGAAATAGCTTATTTGCTTAATTGGAGAGGTTCTGATATATCTTACAATCCTGTATTTTTTGCATACGTTATTTTATATCAGAAACAAGTTCACATTTTCATTGAAGAAAAAAGAGTAACTGCGGATGCAAAGCAGCAATTGAAAGAAGAAAAAGTCGATTTTGTATTTCATCCTTATGATAACGTAAGGCAATTTGTCAGAAGCATTACTGACACGAGCGACAATGATGTTAGAGGATGGATTGCAAATAGCTCAAGTCGCGCTTTGCATTCTGATTGCAATTCGAAGCCTGTTCATGCGACCATTACTCCAGTAAGTTTAATGAAATTAGTGAAAAATGATGCTGAAATTCTAGGTATGAAATCCGCACATATACGCGACGCAGTCGCTCTTGTTAAATATTATGCATGGCTGGAGCAAAAAATTAAAGACGGTGATGTGGTTACGGAAATATCTGGAGCGGAACAACTCGAAAAATTCAGAAAGTTAGAAGATAAGTATGTAGGACCGAGTTTTCCAACGATATCAGCTGCAGGAAAACACGGAGCTATCAACCATTATTTACCTGCTGTAGAAACAGATTTGCGTATAACTTCTCAAGAGTTTTATCTTTGTGATGCCGGAGCTCAGTTCCTTGATGGCACAACAGATGTTACAAGAACTTTACACTTTGGAGAACCTTCTGATTATGAAATTGAATGCTTCACTCGTGTTTTCAAAGGACAATGTAATGTTGCAATGGCAAAGTTTCCTGCGATGATCAAGGGAAATTATTTAGACACTTTGGCTCGAAAATATTTGTGGGATGTCGGGTTAGACTATCTTCACGGGACTGGACACGGAGTTGGAGCTTATTTGAATGTGCATGAATATCCTACAATGATATCGTGGAGACCATACCCAGACGATCCAGGAATGCAAGCTGGAATGTTTTTGTCTAATGAGCCTGGTTATTATGAGGATGAGAAATTTGGTATACGTCTGGAAAATATTGAAATGGTTACCAAAACCACAACCAAGTATAATCGATTAAATCGTGAATTTTTAGCATTTGAGACTGTTACGCTTGTTCCCATTCAAACACGGTGCTTGAAAATGTCAATGTTAACAGATGATGAAGTAGAGTTTATTAATAACTATCACAGGAAATGTTATAATATTTTGAATCCATATCTTCAAGGACCTGAAAATGTTCAAGCATTACATTGGCTCGAAAAAGAAACACAGCCTATCAAAAAATAATATTTTTTTTGCTTATTTTTATTGTCACTCAAATTAAATAATTTAATATTTTTAAATACTCAAGTACTCAAGCGATTTTTAATAAATTATTTTCAAAATATTTTAATTTTATTATTGTTATATATAATGTACACTTGTCATTTGTTTCCTCTTTGATTTTTTTTTACAATTACTTTAATTTATTAATTATAATATTTCTATCTTATATTTGTTTTTTACAATAAACATACATTTTTTAAAATTTGATTTGTACTTATTTTGATTCAAAAGATATCAAGTATAAAAAAAATTTTATATCATTATAATATTTTTTGTTATTTTTATCAGACCTGCACCGGCATCCAAACTTAAGGAAAAGTGAAACAATCGAATAGAAATCTGTACGGAACATTATACGAGAACCCGACATTTATATTGTAAACGTTAATTAATTCAGTTGGGAAAAATTTTTTCTAAAAATTTTGATTTAAAAGATAACAAAGCCCTATTTTCAGAAAAGTTCCATTTACTTTGTTAAAAAAATGATTGACAGTAAAATATTAATATCAAAAACAGATCCAAATAATGTTTATGACATAATTTCTGGGTTCCCACTCAGGATTCGTACTTCATCCTTTCATTTGGCCTTAATTATCCTACGATAGCATATTCTAAAAATATTGATTATTTTCTTTAATTAATGAGTATTACTTAAATATTGATAACTATTGAAAATAATTAAAAAAGTATACATATTATAATGATAATTCAAAAATTAATATACAAACTCATGATCAGTAGTAATATATACAAGTTTTTCTTAATGATATTAATTATGACTTCTAGAGAAGCTTTAAGAAAGAAAAAATAAGAAAAGTTGAGACAATCGAAAACTTAAAAAAATAAGTTTATATACAGATATCATTTTGTACAGTTTCCGATTCATTATAACTTTTGCAAAGATGTTTGTCATTTATTCTTTGAATATAAATGCTGACAAAATTTATTTAAATATTTGATAAAGCTTTTTTATATTAATACTTAATTGTCTAAAGTTTTACCATCGAATTTTGCGGTTTATAAAGCAAGAACAATTTCTTTTTATTTTGTTTTTATCGTATTTTACGTTGTTGATTGCAATGAACAATTAAAATATTATTTTTATTTATTTTAACATAAATAAAAAAGAGTGTAACTGCAAAAAGTTAAATATAAGATTTTCTTAACAATTAATTTATAAAAGTTTGTAATAAATCATTTTATTTTAAATAATTGTATCACTCCGGTAGAAAAATAATTATACTATTTAAAAAACTGTTTATATAAGGGAGAGTAAGAAATATCAAAGATTAAAAAATAATACGGCATTTGCGATTAGTATGTCGTATAATTCGTGCTAACTAACGTGTTGAATTTTTTATATATTCTCATTGTCAGTAGAAGTATGAGTTGATTTACAGATTTTCATTAACCACCTTTTAGTTACCTGTTTTGAATCATAAAGTAATTTTAATTTCGGCCACTTTATAAGAATTCAAGTCAAATAATGTATTTTGAACTGTTATGCTTTGATGAGCTAAGCTTGAGACTTTAGGGCCTATTCTAATAACTAACTCAAAGAATCAATTTGCAAAGTTTTATTGAAATCCGTAGCTCGAAGGCGGGGACCACTTCTTATAAGTACAAATAATATTAATAATAATATAAATTATTTATATATAGATAAAAATCAGAAAAAATAAACAATTTTTTAATAAAATCTTTTTGTATAAATATATATTTGAGCAATATTAGCTATTGAAGAAATGTTTTTTTTTTAAAGAAATATTTACGGTTACGATAATAAAATCATTAAAAATATATCATAAATCAATTGAAAAGTTTTGTAATCTTCTGCTTAAAGTCTTTCGGTATTATATGTATGTTTCTAATTATTCAAGTACCAACAGATATTGTGAACAAATTTATTGCATTCATGAGTGAGTGCTTATTCACTAGCCAAATAAGCATTAATACGTAGGAATGACCCGTAAAAAAAGTACAAGTATATTTTATAAATAAGGTTTGATAATTTTTTATTTATTTTTACTTTCATATTATTCTAGCTTTTCTCATATCGATCATATAAAACGGTCATTCTAGTAATGATTGTATTTTATTTTTGCATGGATCTCTGCTTACAAAATTTAAAAACTTAGATATAATTCATATTTAGTACGAAACTGTAATGTAGATGTACACATAATAATGAATTATATTATAAAAATGTGTACTTTGAGTAATATGCAAATAATTTACATAAATAATAAAAATGATTGTGATATTTGAGTTTATTGTTACCTTAGACATTAGGATAATAGAACAATTTCGCAAATCAAAGGAAGATTTTTTTGTACTCGCAATAAGTATCCTTCTTTATTCTTTTATTATAAATATTTAAAAACGTTTTGAGTACTTCATATTTGGACATAAATATTACAATGTTGTCTTATTTTTCAAAACTGACACTATTATATCTAATCCAGCGTTACACAATAGTTTTTGAATGAAAATTACATTATAGCTAAGTAAATCATTCATAGGTTCCTTTAAAACCTTTTTTTTTTAATTATTGGACAGATATCTAATCCGATTTAGCAAATATATATTGCATAAATCTTATAAATTACATTTACACTAAAGGTTTAAATTCGTTAAAACAATCTACAGAAATCCGTTCGTTGAGATCTTATTGTACAATTGTTTAAAAAATATAAAGTAAAAAAATAAATCACAAAAACTACATCGTTTTATACAATCAGTTATTTTTAAATGTTTAGTGAAAATGTAATTTAAATTGTCATAAGCAGTCACTCACAATTCTTTCACACAAAGAAATTATTTTCCAATGAAAATAACATTACAATTTTTTTTTCATTTTCGATATTGAATCAGTAATAAAAATTCAGTAAATAATCACACATATTTTTAACTCAATCAGACTAGCTGCTGGCAAACAATCATTTGAAAAATCTGTCCTGTATAATGCACCTTCAGTTTTATCGATAGCTTTAAGTATCACCTAAACTTTTTACTTGACTCGTGATTATTACTACATTCCTCTCGCATAAAAAATAAAATACTATACACACTAAACGAACGTCGTTACCATTCATATTATTGCGTAAAGGGGTTCATTATTCTTAATCGACTTCAGTTTTGTTATATATACAAAAATAGGAAGCGAAAAAAAATGATGTTTAGCCTAAGTAACTAAAAAATGAGCGAAATCAATTTTGAACCATAATAACAAGGTCACTTTTAATACTTTAAATGCTGACGTGAATAAAAAAAAAATCGTTTTTAATGCAACCCCTTGATTGTCAAGGGCTATCACTTAGTATGTTCTAAATTCCATTCCTTGAAAGGATTTTCAACGTGCCTGAATCATGGATTTGCTCCACCATCCTTCTTATTTTCTTCATTTGAAGCATTTGACTTTTCATCTTTTTCGTTTTCTGAATAAAAAATAATATTAAAATTAATCACATATATAAAAGATAATAGGTTCAAATATTATTTAAGAAAATTTCATTATTTTTAATACCTTTGACTTCAGATTTGATTTCATCTTCCTTCTTCGTATCTCCCTCAGCATTTTCTTGACCTTTTTCTAACCGTGGTCGTTTCCTCGATCCCTGCAAAACACCGATATTTTTATAAATAACGTAATAAAATATGTATGAACAGCCGTATAAGCTCTATAATAGAAACTTGGATAGGCTTTATATAAAAAAAAAAAAATGTATAAATTTATAAAATCATTCAAGTAAAGTATTCACCTTAAATGATCGATTATCTCTTCTTCCACCTTCACCCTCATCCTCACTGTCGCTGAATTCATTTTCGTGTTGTAGCCTTTTATCAAGATCCCGTTGAGGAAGCCTTTCGTCAGGATTTACTTTTTCTTCAGCTTCTGAGTCTTCAATAACGGCACCGTCTTCTGGAATAGCTTGTACTTGAACTCCTGGAGCATGTGGTAACATTCTAAGGTTTTCAAATAATCGCGTTCTGAAAAATAAGTATTTGAAGTTTAATTATTTAAGTTCTTAGAGAAATAAATCATTAAATACAACATATAATTATCTTACTTGATTTTTTCTAAGTACTCAGGTGTGTTTTGATTTGCCATGTTTGATGGACTAATATGTAATTTAAAATCTGGTCCAAAATATTCAAAGTAATCATTATATGGAAGTTCATTTGCTATTTCTGAACCAAGGGCAACAGAGGTTTCGTATGTCCAACATCTTGATACATTTCTTATAGTATAACCACCACCTCCGACCATCAGGAAAGGTAGATTGTATTTTTTCACAAATTCAACACACTTTCCATGTCCTCTCACCGTAAGATTGAAACAACCTAATCTGTCACCTGTTAATGTTACAAAGAAAAATATAATATTAATTTTTTTCAATTTTAAACAAATATTGAATATATTTTCTGCAGTGTTCCAGTATAAGTATTACTTACCAGTTAGAGAGTCAGCTCCACATTGCAATACTACAGCTGATGGTTGGAATGTCTCCATTACTTTGGAAATTATTGGTACAAATATTGATTCATAACTATCATCATCCATTCCATCTCTCAGAGGAATATTGACAGCATAATATTTTCCCTAGAATAAAAAATATTACATTGTATGAATGAATAAAAAAATGATTTAAAAGCATAACATCAAAACTTTAATAATCAAAACATACATTAATACTGATAGATAATTTAAAAAGATTCATTTTTCAAGTAAAGTTTCAATATTAAAATTATTTTTTAATTTTTATAATTCAAAATTTTCAATGATAATTACCTTTCCAGCACCAATGTCTCTGAGATCTCCAGTTCCTGGGAAATATTCTCCGTACTTATGGAATGAAACTGTCATTACTCTATCGGTTGTGTAAAAAGCTTCTTCAACTCCATCACCATGATGGACATCAATGTCAATGTACAATACTCTTTGATGATATTTTAATAATTCTAAAATACCAAGCACAATATCATTTACATAACAAAAACCTGAGGCTTCACTCTTTTTTGCATGATGAAGTCCACCACCCCAATTTATGCAGATTTCAGATGCTTGTTTGTTTAGTTTCACTGCTGCTGCTACTGATCCACCAGCAGATAATTGACAAAATTCATAAAGACCATCAAAAACAGGACAGTCCTCACCTACATTAACTAAATAAATGTTTTCAAATTAATTTCTATTGATACATAAAAAATTAAAAAGTATAACGATTTTTTAAGTTTGATCCTTACATCTTTGCATTTGTTTGTTGTATTCAGTCATATTATCAGGCCTGATAGACCTTAAAAATCTAATGTATTCATCACTATGAAATTTTGTCATTTCATCGGCAGTAGCTTTGTGAGGTCGCTGAAAGCATAAATTAATTTTTGCTAATTTTTTTCTACTATGCAGTATTATAGTTTATAATTAAATATAATTTTGCAAGATTTTTAATAATATAGAAATTTATAAAAAAGCAAATTTTATTTGAACAGTTTATATAGTTTAGCATAGTAGTTTATAATAGTTTTGAGTATCTATATCAAATTGATCTGTATTATTACATACAAATTGTAGTGCATTAAGCAATTAGTTTTGCTCTTAAGGTATCAGGACTGAGTTTAAACCTGAAAAAATAATCAAATTTAAATAAAGAAATAAATTTTTTTTCTCTTTAATTTTAATTAAAGAAACTTTT
>JAPYZA010008991.1:0-13305 GCA_030522685.1 Eupelmus azureus | reverse complement strand
GTGCAACTTACAGAAGTGATTGCCAGGGCCGGCATAGTGGTGACCTTTATACGCGGCGAACAGTCCGGGGTTGATACCAATCTGAAAGCAGAAAAACAGGAATTGATAATACGGGCAGCAAAGCTGGAAAATGGCAAGATTATATATCAATCGACAAAAATTTTGCCAAGATGACTTTGGTACGCAAGAGTCAAAGGTTTTCTTCTTTGCATACAAATATGTCTTTAAAAAAATATGTTTGGCTGATACAGTTGTGATAACATTTGATTTTTATTTTGGTTTTAGTTCAAAAAATGTATGGTCTATATTAAATCCATTGTTTCAAAATATAAACAATGACTCAGATGGTAGACTGCCAGCCAGAAGAGCAAAAGGTTCTAGGTTCAAATCTTCACTCCAAAAATTTTCTCTTTATTTATTTTATTTTAAAAATTATTTATTTTCAAAAAAGCAACAACAAAAAATTAAAAGCAACAATAAAGTCTGGCAAAGTGGCCATAACCAGAATATATTCCGATTTTTCCAAGATTTTTCCAAGATTTCAGTCCTAAACTTTTTCCAAATCGCTGCAAAACTATTTCTTTTTCAAGAGTTCATCTGGAAAAATATTCTACAGCCCAGTGCATTTTTCCAATCAGTCACATCGACAATTAGACTCCGTAAACGTCTATAGCCAAGTAAGCTTGAGCGTGAGAGGGGCGAGCGCGCAGAGCCGCACAATGAGATTTGACAACTGGAAATGGAAACCTGCTACTTTTTCTTTTTCGCTTTTTTTGCGTGTAAGGGAAAAAAGAGGCGGACGCAGTCGTCGCCGACGTCGTCGTCTTCGATCGGCTTCAGAAAATTAGGGTGCGCGTGGGCAACTAGAGCTTATTTCCACTTCGTTTCCGCCGTCGCACGCAGACGGCTAAGCGCCCTCTCTCTCTCTCTCTCTCTCTCTCTCTCTCTCTCTCTCTCTCTCTCTCCTTCATCAAGCGCCCCTCATTGCGCTGCCTCGCCTTGACGCTGCGGCTGGCATAAGGGTCGTTCACTCCCGAGCGTCGATATATATTCTTACGTTACGCACAAAAAAGCGCCAACGAAAAGCTGGTTTAGGCTGCTTTCTATTCTGTTGTAACTTTTTTCGTTGCAGGTATTTTTTACAGCTTTGCGTAATTTGCTTCAGCTACAGATTCATTTTACTTTTAATTGTGAAAAAAGAACAATTTCTTTTTTACGAATGTAGAGGTATAATCGACAAAAGTGGAGTGAGGAAGAAGATAGACTGTAAATGATTTTAATAAGAATTCGTTCAATATAATTCAATAAATTATCTAATCGTTATGAAGAAGATAGAATTTAATTGGAGTTGTGAATAAATAAAAAAGACTGAAAAAAGTTTATGATCCGATATTAGTGGGATGAGTCGTATAATGATCTATTTCAAGAAGATAAATTTATTTGTGATTTCTGTTAATAAATATTTATTATTATTTGAGTATTGAAAATTATTTGTCTTAAAAATAGAATGTATTATTATATTGATATCATCAATAAAAGATAAACTCATCAAACAATATTTTTGCGTTTTTGTATTATTTGTTAAATATTTGATTTTGCTTAAAATTCATTTTGAAAGAAATAATAAAAGTTCTCATCCAGTTTTATATCGACAATTTTTTATTGTGGTAAAATCGGATACTTTCGTAAATTTCTAATTAGAAGATTATTTATTCTAATTGATACTGTTACTACTACAATACTACTACTAATTTTCATCAGCTGGTGTACCATATTTCAAATAATCAAGTATCGAACAATGTTTTATATCACAAGTGCCGAAAAATGATGTCAAAGTCGTGATTTTGAGGTTAGAGAAGTATAACACAGTTAAGAATAATCGTGGGATTAATCGCCACGAACAAGAAAAAGTTTAGACTCAAAGTTTCCGTGTCCCGGACTATATTACATTAATAGTCTCTTAAAACCTAGACTCTATTGATGAGCCCAACCAAGACTCCCTGGGCGAAACATGTTCAATTATTGAAATATCAGAAGAAAAAGTAAATAATTACCTTGTTCAATCTAACTCATATTTTTACATCTACGATTACAATTTTTTTTTAAATTTCTGTATTTCGCTTTCTGAATTTCGCTTCTCATGTTATTAGTGAAACGTTAAAGCTCCATACACAAACACGATATTTATATATACACAATTCGATGTTTCCCTATTATAGCTACTTGTTACTGGGACCTAACTTCGGCAAAATAATGCTACAAATGAACTCTTAAGTTAGTTTTATGGCGCCAGATCAGCGAACAGGAAAAATTTTCTCTGCTGGGTACCTTATTGTAACGTAATCATGTATAATTATTATTATATAATATTTTATATTTATTCTTGGTTTAAATAAACAAATAAATAATACAATAACATACTTTAGGTGTTTTGGCTTTCTCGAACATGGAACTTTTTATAAAGAGTTCTCAAATGTTGAGAACTTTGTTACTTTAACTCGGATCGCACCGAGGCGGGTGTGCTTAACAAGGTAAACATGGAAAAAATTCAACACCTATTATATATTCTTTACCGGCAAGTCGCACCAATTAATCTGAATTTTGCACTCGCTCGGCATCACGCAGATTATGCAATACTCGCTTGTATAGATACATCATGTGAACGACGCGTACAAGAATGACGAGGCCCCCTGAGCCCAGACTGCGTGTATGTGTGTGCATCTGTTGCACAACGCGCAGCGCGTTGTTTTCTTCGATCTTCACTTTGGAGGTTAGGTAATTAATAACGACAAGGTCCAAGGATACATTGCTGCATGCGCGCACACCACTTATAATTGCGTGAGTGTAGCGCGAGGCAAAGAGTCGTGGTGGCCCATTGCGACTGTAGGCTAGAAATATTTTTTCACGCTTAAAGTAATATAGTATAGGTATTAGTGAAAAATTGCAGTTAAAAACTCTGTAAACAGGACAATTTTTTCATGTTTAAAAAATTGTTTATGAAACAGGTGCACATGCTATAATTCGAAAACTATCATTTTCAAACTTTTCATCATAATCAAGCAATCTTTCAGAAAATTTGAGAGTGTATCTTGTCGTAAGAATAGAAGAATCAGTAGGTAAAGATAATTATAGTTTTGAACAAACATACGTAGGTATTTTAAAAATTATGTTAAAAGAAGTAAATCAGACTCAATTACTTTACATGAGAATTAACCGTCGTCGTTGCATGCTGTAAGTTACTTTTATGATCCACGTGAGTTTTGCCAACAAGTTTATCCTGTAGTTAGGTCGGCCGTCGAAGAATAATTGTACGAAAGAAAATGATTGCACTCTCGTCCATAACTCCCCTCATAATTGATTATAATTATGCATTGCGCGAGAGTTGCATGTGTTTGAATGCACACCTGATTGCAATCAGATTTTTAGTACAGTACTAGCATTTTCTATTTTATTAAAATGCAATCCTAAATTACAAGCAACATTTCAAAATCGATGGCATTTCGAATGAAAGCAGTAACGATAAAAATTGATTTTAATGCTGAGCATGAACCTGATAGAGAAACCAAAAAGTTGTTTTAATCAAGCCTGTTTTTTGAGCTTAAATAAAGGTAAATTTGTCTAAGCCAATTTGCTCCACAAATATCCTTGCAACTACTAATACCATTCGTTCATGCCCAGGCTACCAGCTGCACTAGCGACGGGAGCCTCGCGCATCCTGACCGTTTATGTAAATAAATAAAAAGCTCGACCTGCAATTATTGCCTACCAGTTTCGATCGGTGCGCGTCCTTTTACTCTAATCTTGCAAAAATCATGCCAGGAACCTTTTTCTTCAATTCATATGGCGCGGAGGATGTAACGGCGTACTTAACATCGTTAGTTACTATCGTGATTTTTCGCTCTGACGTAATAGCGATTATGTGACACTACAACCATGGCTGGTTTGTAAAGCCATCGCGATACACTCACGAAACTGAATTATTTGATTATATTTAGATAATTTGTTAAGCTATTATTATTTGTCAAAGACAAACAGATAAGAAAATAGACGAATTCTATAAAAAAATCTTAATCTCTTCATTTTCCTTTTACAAGCAATGATAGACAAGTTTTCGACACGTGTTTAATAGATTATAATAAATTTTTTATCTTTAATTTACAAATAACTATAGTTAGAAAAAATAATAAATTTTAACTAAATTAATTCAAATTCACTGAGTGTGGAATAATTTATTTCTGAAACTATTATTCTAATATTCGTAAAACAAAATGCGGTTTTTTGTTATTTTATTTTTCGAATTCCGGAAATAAATTCGCATTTCGAACCATAGTAGAACCGAACGCAAATCATTTTTGAATAAGTTTTTGATATACTCATGATAAAACAGCACATTATGCACCAAGGAAGTAAAGTCGCATATTATTCCCGAGGGTAGTTCGCTTCGCTGGGGCAGTAATTACCTGAGAGAATAATTGAATTACTCTCGAGGTGCATATAGTACTTTATTTCCACCTTAACTGTAGCCACTTATTTGTTTTTATTTTATTTTTCCAATAACTTTTCTATTTTTTCTAATAAAAAAGCTAATAGGGAAATAATGACCGAGAAAGGAAATAATGCCACTTTAAATGTCTTTTTTCGGGGAAATAAGTGGCCATTACTGTTAAGGTGGGAGTAATAGTATTGCGTAAAGTGGGTTTTTTAAGACTATGAAATTCGCAATATGAGATGTGCGATAAATCGCGTTTGCGTGGCACTTCTACATCCTTTTTAATACTTTATGTTTAGGCACGGGTTTAGATTTGAATATAATTTTAATAGTCATTACACGACATAATTTAACAGGTAATATCCGCTAACATTAAAGAGTTCTTCTTATGCATATAACAACAAATTTAATATATTGTAATAATATGATTTTAATCAAGATATTATAAATATGAAAATTCCCTTAATCTAATCACACACAAATCTAATCTGACCAAAGAGCTCAATCTAGCTAATATTCTCACTTCCATCATCACGTCCAGAAAAAATTGAGCTACACTCACCAGAAGATACAGCAACAAAAAAGTTATCAAAGTTCGATCGTCCCTAGACTGACCCCCGCACCCTCCCCCATTCCTAGGTAAAAAAAACTAAATCAGGCCTCCAAAGCAGATCCTCGCGCAGGCGGGGATATAAATCGCAGCCGCGCCTTGATAACGTCGCGCGCGGGGGTGATAAACGCGCGTGCGCGCGGGAGTAAAAAAATATCACGTTGGTGTGCCGTCCGCAAGTGAAACGAAACGAGGGAGGTGACCGGTGGGGGAAGGCTATAAAGTACGTATCGCATTAGCGCGTTAACGCCAATGTGTTAGCCGCTCGAGTGACGTTCAATGCCTGGCTCGAGCGGAATGACTGGGCTGAAAGAGAGAGAGAGAGAGAGAGAGAGAGAGAGAAAGAGAGAGAAAGAGAGAGAGCGTTAGCAAAAGAGAGAGAGAACGTGAGCGAGAGAGAGAGAGAGCGACAGAGAGAGAAAGAGAGAGAAAGAGAGAGAGCGTTAGCAAAAGAGAGAAAACGTGAGCGAGAGAGAGAGAGAGAGAGAGCGGGCGGGAGAGAGAAAGAGAAGGGAGAGAGAGAGAGAGGTGGATTCGCATGCGGGCGTACACATAAGCACGTACACACACGCACACAGACACAGTGACACAAAAGCTGATTTATGTGTGGGCAAGCAAGGGGAGGCTGGAGGAGGGAGTCAGGTTAAAAACACGGCTCCTCATTGATGGACGCGAACGCATCAATATATCGGCTCGCGAGCAGACTTAGGCGCACGCGTAAATACAGGCTTGTCGCGCAAAGCAAGCGGCAGCCCTTCGTTTGCGGCTGAGGCCTTTGGACGATAGTACGGAAGGCTAAAAGACCATAGCTCCTGTTATGCGAACTTGTATTCTTGTTATTCATGAGGAGGACAAATGAAAAACAAAATTTCAATGCATTAATGATACAGAGAAAAGACAATTGTAACTCTTGAAGATAACGGGATTAAAATTTCTAATAAAAATAAAATACATCTAAAATTGCGGATAAGTTTGATAATTCTTGAAACACAAGCTGTTAAAGGCAACTCAAACTAATAAAAAGGAACCCAAAATCCGTGAAACAACAGTGACTCTTTAATTAATTTTGACGAAATATTTTTTATGTTTTTCATCTTTACTCTACTTATACCAAATAAAAAAAGGAAAACGTACGATTAAAATTTTTTATTTATATCTATATAGAAAAAAGTGGTAGAAAGAAAAGTTTTGATATTGCATAAAAACACAAAAATAAAGTTATAATGAAAAAATAGAAAAAATTACTTTTTTTAAACTTCAGTGTGTTGTAGTAAAAAAGATCATCTCATCGACAAAAAAAAATAAAAACGTTTGTTTTTATTTCTAAAAAAAAGATATCTATTTATATTATCTTATTGTTATTATTATTCACATTATTATATTATAATGAATTTTTTATCTTGATACTACACTTAAAGTTGTAAAAAAAAAAAATTAAAAAAATTTGTTTTTATTTTCTTATTTTAACTGTATTTTTGTGTTATTTATGTTTAAAAAAACAATGTTTTTTCATTAACACTTTTTTCAATAAGCTGACCCATCCATCTATTATAATTAAGGAGCCAATGAACCCAATAGATTCATTATAAAACTAATATTTTCAACAAAAACCTGGAAATAAAAGAATGCTCAATTCCTAAAAGTTCCTGTAAAATAAATGCTTATTTTACACTTTAAGTTGGCTTCTTAAAAAACTTTCCTCTGCATATCTTGACCAAGGTGAAAAAGTACAAGTTAAGTCATCTTTTTGAGCCTACTATGCTTAAAGCGAGTTATATTTTAGACCTCGGAACTCATTAAAATGAAAAAAAAATACCAAGACGTTCACATGTTGGGTCAAAGAATTATTTTGTAAAAAAAAAATTAAACCTTAATATCTTTGCACCTTATAAATTTCATGAGCTGCGCAACAAACTTTGCCGAGATGTATAAAAAATCTACCTTTTCACAAAATTTCAATTTAATTTAAATTTACTTTTTACTCACGTAATCGTTAGACATAGAAAACGCTTTTTTCAATTTTTAATTTTTTACTTAAAAACTAATCAATATAATTAATATAAATTTATACAAACTATAGATATTGATATTCTACATTATCATGATTTTTTCAAAGCAGTTGATCGTTTAATTTGGGAGTTATGAACCTTTTTTAAAAAAATACATTTATGTTCAAAACAAACAAATGATGATAGCTAATGTAAAAATTTTTCTTGGTTAATACATATAGGTATTTGTATGCTCTTTCAATTGCTTTTTGTCTGATTTAAATATCTCAAAGCTATCATAAAAAAAAACTTGAAAAGAAATTTTTGAAAATTGAAAATTCAAGATAAAATAAAAACGCATGTGTGAAATAAAAAATGGAAGAAAACCACGTGATTCGAACTTATAACACTTCTATAATGTATGATTTTTGCCATCCCTAGGTAGTGCTTGTACCCTAGTATTCAAAACATATATGCATACATAAAAAATTGATTACTGAATACATTAAAAACACTACATTAAATAAAAAAAAAGAAGTATTGAATCACTATTAAGAAAAGGATAAAAAATTACAATTAAAATCTATAATACCTTACTGAGTTTCTATAAAACTTTTGTTATAAAAATAGTACATTTCAGTATAAATAAGACAAGCGAAATAAATTAAACTATGAAATAATTAAATGATAATAAAAATTTAAGCAAATACTCTGTTTATTTCCTATTCTTATGTCCATTATTCACTGTTGACTTCGTACTGTATTTGAACTCCGTTGAATTAATAAAGTTTCAACAGGTAGAAGAATATTTACGTAAATCATAGTTGGAGAAACCTTAGAAATCACACCCGATTCAATCTACATTATTTTTATGCGCTCAAGGAATAGTTACACCCTGCCATGCACCGCAAATATGCACTACTAACATAAATAAATAAGAGGAATTTGATATAATATTCGGATATGTTTATTTAATAAAGAATGTCACGTTTGAAAAGATCCAAAAAATTATTGATGCTACAATTTATACTTTCATCATGCATATAGAGAATAATGCCGGCTTGATATGTACAAAATATCAACATTACTACAATAAATCAATAGCGATGTTTTATCATTATATATCTTTTATAATATTATCTTACACTATTAAATCTTTTAAGTAAATAAAATTTAATTTTTAATTGATTAATTTTTACAGTTTTTTACATCACCTAACATTAAAAACCTGTTCATTAATAATATTTATTATATACAAGAAAATAATTGTGCATAGAATATAATTATGTAAATTTTTTTGTATTAATATGATTATTAAGCCATAAGTGTATAGATGTGAATTTTAAGAATTTATAATTATTAATAAATGTACTATTAATAACAAATGATAATATCTTTTATTACTATTTGAATTATAAGTTTTGATTTATATATTCGAATTATTTTATGTAAATATATAAAATTATAAAACACAATGAATAAAACTTTATTCCTTGTATGTATATCTATATTAAACAATATTATTCTTATAGTTTGTGGCCTTTGTCTATTAGCTCTCATTACTCGTACCGCACATAAAAATATAAAATATAAAAACCGTATATAAAAATTTGTTTTCATGATTTAAAATGGTAGTGTTCGAAGCGCTTCTCCCTCTAATAAATAAATTATAACAGGGTTAGATTTAATTAGTTACATCGATTAGTGGTCTTAATGAGTTCTAAGCTCTGTTTTGAGATCTTTCCTCCAACGAGGCCGCGATACTTAGGCGCGTGTCTCTCTCTCTCTCTCTCTCTCTCTCTCTCTCTCTCTCTCTCTCTCTCTCTCTCTCTCTCTCTCTCTCTCTCTCTGAATGTGGGCACCCTCTTCGATTCAATTTCGTAACCTAAACTTCATGTTCTCTATCTTATTTTCTAATACTACAGAAAGTCTAGCAAAATTTTGCCAGTTTTAAAAAAAGAATTTTTACAAAGTCTGAGATATAGTCTAGCGTAGTGTGACCGATTCCATAGAATCATCATACTAACATAGAGAGTACTTGGACACTCACAGATATCCATCAGAGTAATATTTATACACCGCTTAATTTTAGAATGTACAATTTTAAAACATTTTCAATTATAAATTGTACGAGAAAATAATAGAAATTGATGCATAAAAGAGTTAATTTGATTAAGTATTAACTGAAATGAAGATAATTCCCAGCAAAACTAGATTGTAAAAAAAAGGTATTACCTGCAGAATCATATCCGGGCAAGCGTTAATGACCACGACGCGGGCTCATCGAGTTATGTCCAATGACAAATTTATAGATGCCCCGGTCACGATTGCGCTTCCCAACCCCTCTCTCTCTCTCTCTCTTTCGCGCGCTCGCTCGCGACAGAGAATCGACTTAATTTACTGTTAAATCGGACAAAGGGAGCCCCGCAGACGCAGGAAGAGAGAGACAGAGAGAGAGAGAGAGAGAGAGAGAGAGAGAGAGAGAGAGAGAAAGCGCTATGCGCCAATAATGCGCGCGTGCGCAAGCTCGGTAAATGCGGGCCCGGACTCGCTTGCATACACTTTTAACTCTTCATTTTCTCGATTTTCGTCCCGCACTCCTGTGTTTTACCACCGTTCCCCCTCGCTCCTCTTTTTTCGTGCACCGACCGTTTTAATTCGGCTCGCGGGAGGGTTTTTTCGTCGCCAATGTCATTCGCGCACTCGAGCTCTGTAATGAAGGTGAAATACAGCGAAATTGAAGCGTTTTGGAGAATCTTTTGAACGTTATATTAGCATTGTCTGCGCGAGCGCAAGCATACTGTGTTAGCTCAACGTACGCACGCATGATTAATCAAAGGGCGCGCTTTTATTTTATATAAATTTAAAAACTTGTCGAAATTGCAGTATTTAAATTAGAAAATTAATTTTGAATTAATCACTTGTAGGATAAGCGCTTTGATGTAAAATTGATCAAACTAAAAAAAGATTTTCGATGAAGTCATAATTATTTTTAAATTTTTTATCTTAAATTCGCTGTTGATAACAATTTTTTCCTTCAGAAGTGTCTTGCATAATATTTAACTGAGTCCGAATCTTAATATTTATACTGACCGAGTAAATATCGTAAATAATTGCGAAAGGTGCGAAATCAAGACATAGTTGCCTTTTCCTTTGTAACTATCTTCCACTATGCAAAATTTCATATCATAGTAATAACACATTAAAAAATGGCATTTGAATTAAATTTTTAAAATATTAAAAGTTTTTAGATTCATGGAGATAACTAGAAATTTTGTTCAAATACTATTTCTACATGATTTAGATAGACTTGAAATTTTGTACAGCGATAGAGGGTATCATTACGGAGGGCAACTATGTCATATATTTGCTTATATTGCAATGTATTTTTTTTTAATAGTCAAAAAACTATATAATCTACATATTCAGTAATAGTAGGACTTTTAGAGTATACGTTATGCGAACGATGGATAATAATTAAAAAGAACAAAACGAATAGTTCATGGATTCTCGAATTGGGAAAGCTCTTTAGATTTTTATCTCTTTTGATCTACATATAGATAATAATGATTCATAATATAGATCACTCAAAAAAGGTTTCCTCAACGTACGATTGATTTATGTTCACTAAAAATAGTCTCATCTGAAAATAAAAAGAAATAGAAAAATAAATAAATAAAATGTGCAAAGACCCTTGACTGCCCTTTTTAGAGCGCGTGGAAAGGTACTTTCATAAAAGTCAAATTCGCCCCGTCGCTCTTCGCAATATAAGGTAGCACGCGGCCCAATAAATGTCTCTCGAAACAGGCAAAGGGCAGCGAGAGAGAGAGAGAGAGAGAGAAAGAGAGAGAGAGAGAGAGAGAAAGTATCAAAGAAAAGTCGCGCAATAAGAGCTGAGATTGGCTTTGTGTTCGTTTCAATGTAATTTCTGCCCTTGTGCAACGTAACACATTCGGCTCTTGCTTCCTTTTCTGTCTACTGTGCAGGAGAAATTTAAAAATTGAATGTGCTTTGTGTTGTTTCAGTTTTAGACCATCAGCAAGCGTTTTCATATGTTTTTATTTTATAGAAATAAAAGTTATTGAAATTGTAAAATGACAATTAGCCGGATAAACGACGAATACTAAAAGCCAATGCTAAAACCACGATTGCTACTAAAATTCTTATAAAAAAACCTAAAACCTTTAAAATGCCAAAAAATTAATTAATATCAATACATATCGATATATTCCAGCAATTAATCGCAACGCATCGCTAAGCTCGCCCCAATCATCATCGTTCATCTCGCACAAAGTTATTTCGACAGAGACAGGGAAGAAAAGGGGCCGAGAAAATGGAAAAAAGGAAGCTGCAGTCTTACGCGCGCTCATTCTCGGAAGCGACCCTTAAAAGGCGCAGCGTTGCGAATGCGACGCCTCAGGGAAGCTTTAGAGCGAGAGGGATAGAGGACAAAGAGAAAGAGCGTGCGCCGTAGCCGCGGGAATTCTAATTCAACGCAGCGCGACGACGACAACGAGGTGGAGGTGGAACTGCAGCCTCTCGCACTAATGGAATGGGGGAGGCAGCAGCAGCAACGCGCTCCGCAATTCGAAGCTGGCCACGCATAAGTGTGCGACTGAGCATAAATATACGCTACGTCTGTGATTTGCGCGTACGAACTTGCGCATGAGCCACTGTACCGTCGTGCGTTACCAACTAAAAAAAGTGCAACTATAGCAGTCTCCGTGAAAACTTAATCCTGATGTAGGGATAAACGGCGAAGGCGAGTCCGTTAAGCATGAGGGTATATGAGATAGAAAAAAGAAGAAACTTACGATGATAATATCAAGGTTACTGGCCAAGTGATCCGGAAGCTGCCGCTTGCTAACTTCCTCTTCCGGCATACCGTCGAACCTGTCGTGCTTTTTCCTCTCTTTGTACGTCTTCGCGCGCTTCTTCGCCTCGGCTAGCTCGGCTCTGTAAGAACAAAACGTCATGCGTCAAATTAGCGCGCTCTGCATTTTTTATGGCTTTCGCATAGCTTTAAAGATTCTGGGGGATCGAAAAATGTATCTTTAGCTACTATACAGTCGCGGTAAATAGCCAGATGATATTTGCTGTCTGTCAGACTTTTGATTGTTTTTTTGCTTTCGATGTTAGTCGGGATAAAATAATTCTTGTACAGTACCGGCAAAAGTTCCGAAAAATATTCATATTTATATTTAATAAATGTATATATAAAAATCTGTTTTTAAAAAAAATACAAAGATTAATAGTACATTTCGATACGGGTTTGGAAGGTGGTTACTTGCCTCGCGAGACGTTTTTCGCCCGAACGAAACGAGGGAAAAAAGTCGCATAAGGCAAAAATCACCTTACGCACCAGTATCGAAAGCATTTACTAAGATATGATTCAATCAGCTTAATTAGTTACGTTAACGACAAATTTTTATATTTTAAATATTTATAATAATACTCATAATGCTAAAAAATTGATTATTTTGTGTAGATTATGCTAAAATCATTTGAAGATGATCAAAAACTCCTTTTATAGCTTCAAAACACGTTTAGAAATCTACAAACAAAAATGAAAAAAAATTGTATATAAATTATTCATAAATTATAAACGATTGTGTACAGATCTTATATAGCATATATACAGAACTGGGCAGAAGTGATTGAATATCTATATACAAAATAGAAGTAATAACAATTGTTTAATTTATAACAAAGCAAGGATGCTATAGCATATATACAGAACTGGGCAGAAGTGATTGAATATCTATATACAAAATAGAAGTAATAACAATTGTTTAATTTATAACAAAGCAAGGATGCATCGACAAATAAATGGCGCTTAGCTGAAAATCTAATGATATGTACTTTTTGACTCAATAAATAGCTCCTCCTAATAACAGCCACCACGGCGACAGCTCTTTCAATGCAGTGTTAAATCGATTGTAGCAATTGAGAAATGCGCATAGTGATTATGAATCCTATGCATGCTTGAAAATATATATCAAAGGCGTAAAGTATCTCATTATTTAAGCTTTTATTTTTTAGATTATCTCCCAAGAAGCATTGAATAATCGATACATCATTTGACGTGTTCTACCTTTGCTATAAATTGAAAGATTGTTATTTTATTCTAAAAAATGTCTGTAAATAATAATAAGTTTGTCATTTTATGCATATTTTGTAGATAGACTCTTCAAACACTTCTCTCGAAGTTTTATATA
>JAPYZA010008990.1:0-15316 GCA_030522685.1 Eupelmus azureus | reverse complement strand
TGAGTCAAGTTCGATGGGGCTCGGGTGGCGCAGTGTGTCAAACTGGTGGGATTGTAATGTGATGGTTTGTTTCGGTTTGCGCTTTGATTTGTTTTTTCTTTGGGTGCTTGATTACTGAGCTCATGTGGTTGAATGTTGTCAAGTTAACAATGTTCTTTGGTATACAATTTATGATGAATTTTATAATAGTAAGATAGTTTTACTTGGAAAATTCGAATCATTTAATCAAAATAAACTAAGCATCTGTATATTATATAAATTGATAAAACCTCCATCAAACCGTAAAATTTTTCAATTCCCTTTAACGATAAAGAAAACCAATATCAAAAAAATACAGCCGAACTGCACACATCTCAAAAACAGAAAATTTCCCGTACACGCCACATTACTTTCAACTTCAAATACCCAGAGAGAGCCCAAGAAAGTAACCATACTCCCAGCCAGCCATATATGAACACGCGCCCGACGAATAAACTCTCAACGCATTTTCTGCATCCGGAATAAGAATGAAGATCGTTACGCCAGTAATGCCCGATCGCTCGGCTCGATATTTCCCAAATGTACACTTGCTGTAAGCGCGCCGGGTCCAATCTCCGATACAGCCGCGTTGAAACAGATGCTCGACGCCGATTCTCCGCGGGATAAACAAAAATTGCCGCCGCCGGCTGTGTAGAGCCGCGCGAGCGCACCGGCGTTCGCCAAAGCAAATATTTGCTCATATAGTTGTGTACATCCGAGCTCCGCGCTGTATAACGCGGGATGTTTAGTATCGGTGTCTGCTGGGCGATTTTTTTCTTTTGGGTTGGTGGAAGAAGAGCTGGCTTTATCTTGCGTTTGTGTGTTTTTTTGGGGGGTGGTTGATAGCGTGGGTGAGTGGAGTGGATGGAATTGTTGGAAGTAATGGTTTTAATCTTTTGCTGAAACTGATGTTTCGTCGAATGTTTATTAAAATTGAAGTTTTTGCTTTTAGGATTTTTAGAGAAACGGTGTTTCAAGCTGGAGTATTGTGAGATGCAACATTGATGTTGCAGTACTCATTTTTTTAGAGATACAGATATAGGGGCGTCGAAATTTATTTTTGGAAAAAGATGCTTTCTCTATGTAAACTGTAAATCTGTATCAAAATATAAAATTTATTCGGGTTTCGATATGTAGTGATTTTTGTTAGCATTTAAAGTACTTTTTTAAAAGAAATTCGAGCTCTTTTTATAAAACTATAAAGTGCTAAGTAAAAGGAATTTAACGTTGAAAAAAAAGATTTTTTTTTTAAATATAAACAGAGTTTTTAAAAGCTTTGAACTTCAGATAAATCTCTATTAATTCACACTTCTTTTTATAAGTTTTAAAACTATAAAGTTACTATTTTTTTCGCCAAAACTTAAAGCTATTTCAAGTATGAATGAAGAATATTTTTATATTTTTTTGTTATATACAAGTCTTTAATATTTATTCAGTAGAGTGTGCACTTGTTTGAGTAAATCTGTTATCAGTATGCGCATAAATAAATGTTTGCTCTCGTACATAACTCACATGTACACACTTCGCATGCCTTACCTAACAAGACTCATTCTACTTAACACCTACGTGTACACAGGATTATAGTGGCTCCTGCCTGGGATTATAAATGTTTGAATTTTGACTACATCTCTAGTTACAGCGAAACACGTCCTGTCAAAATTCTTAATTTGCAATGTAAATAAATATATTTTATTAACCTACATACTACTTTATTTTTAATAATTCACCATCATTACCTTATAATCATCAAAATAACAAAACCATTTTGAATCTACTTTTAAACTTGGCATCACCATTTTACGAGCGAAATGAAACATAAATACACGCAAACGAATCCCCGTGCCCGCGACATTTCTCTAATATTTCATACAGCTAACGGCGCACTCCACTTTCTCAATCCAATTATCCTCTAAATTTTTTCCTCGTACATCCAGGCCAATCCAGCAGGCGACCGTCAGCAAATAAACAACGACCTCATCAAGCCCAATTCTCCACGCTAAGAAACCCAGCGAAATAACGTATTCATCTCGTTAAGAAGCTACTTTACGACTCTTTTACCTCGTAAGCGCGATGCCAACTCGCGCGTCATCCCAAGCCAAGAGACACACACATACACACTCCTCGGAATTCAGCTCCATCGATCCATCTCTCTCTCTCTCTCCCACGAAGACGAAGTCCCTGCGGGCATCGTAAAAAGACTCCGAGGCATCGACGGATTTACGAGGTGCGAATTTCGTTTTCGAGCGGCGAGTTGCGCGGGTCAGTAGAGAGTCGTATCTCTGGAGAGAGAGAGGGAGAGGCTCAGGAGTTCGGGAACACGTCGAGAGAAGACAGACTGCCGGGGGATTCCGGGCGCAAGGTCGGCTGGCTTTCAAAATTTTACGGCGCGGTGGCTGCCGCCGGCTTGCGAGGCGGCTGAACTTCCTGTTTATGCGACTGCTTTACGGCAGTTTTTGCAAGGTTAACTTGCCGGGGAATTAACATTTAAGGCGATCGGTCCTGAAGTTTTCGAGGATGTTTTTATAGTTGCTGCGGTTATTGCTGGGTGGAGGTGCTGCTTGTTTGTGTGCTATTATTGTTAGTGTTATGGGATCGATAATGACTATAACTATTTTATGGTAATATTACAGCGGACCGCAGTGTGGCATTCGGTTAATGCGTACAGCGCGGACCGCATATTAGTTATCATCGGAATTGCGTTTAGGTGAGGGATGGCAGTGTAAAGTAATGAGAACACATGTCATTTTCATATAGGTATATGGATGATTTAGTTTGCGAAAACAAATATTTGAAATAGTTCTCGCATGCGAAGTAGGTGCGTGTATGTATCATACAGGCGAGCCTTGAGATATATGGAAATGTCCTAGTTTGAAACCCTTTACCGGAAGCAACACTTTGACGTGTGCAATATCACTGGAATTATCGCTTCAAATAACCGAATGTATATTAACAAATTTGTAAATTATTAGTGCATTTTGGTCGTTCCGAATATCGAGTGACGTTGGTCAGCGTAATTTGGATTTCGGATTATCTTGTATGTATTCCCGCTGAATTAACGTTAATTTATTATTAACACGCTTCAGATGACAGATAATTTTGGAGATTAAAACGAAAAGTTCTGAATCGGTTAGTAAGTGTGTGTGTGTGTGACAGACGAAGTAATCAGCCGAATTATTGGACCGTATAAAGATTATCTTTCGGATATGTGTTTTCCATTATGCTATCAAACTAAGATGAGAAAAATTATATAATATAAAAATTAATATTTTTATTAATGAGTTGGAGACACTTGTTTTTATCGGTAAAGAATATGTATATACTTATGTACTTTTTCAAAGTTTACTTCGGAAACAGCAATTGTTATTACATCTCATATTGAAAATTACTTCATAAAGCTGTTTTTATGAACACGTATTCTTTAATAAAAAAAACAGTATGTCCTCAGTTTACTGCTGAATATAGAAATTTTCATAATATCATTTATTGTCGTGTATAATTTTATTTCCTTTTAATAATTATAAGTTTATTATAATTATTAACTTTATCCATGAACGCAGGTATTCGTTTAATCGAACAATGTTAACTCAACAATCACCTCCAGCCTAGATAATAACTCACCAACGCCAACGAAAAAACCCCATCACGTACGTAAAACAAAATCTTAAAACGCAAGATAAAGCGCGCCATCACATAAAATTGCTTTCATTCATCGCAAATCGACCACATAAAATTCCAAACTCCTCCGCAGCGCTTATGGTAATATAAAAACCCCGTCTCGCGCACTGTTGCTATACTCGTACCCAACTCCACACAAGAGAAATCGCGCGCGATTACGAACAATTTTCCAATCTCCGCGCGTAATGTTGATCGCATTATACCCTCGACAAGTGAACGATTTCTGCCAATACACAGATATCCATTCGGAGCTCGCCGCTGTACAGCCAGCGGCGCGGAAACTCGGCCGCGCGGTGCGGGGGTGGATAGGAAAATCCTCGGGCATCGATTATCTATCGAAAATGCATTGGAAATGCAGCGGCCCCCGGAGGAAAAAGGCGTGGCCTTCTTTGCCTTGAATGTGTAATGGGGGAGTTTAAGAGCCGCGCGTCTTCTAATGGATTGTGACGCGCTGGAGTGGGGCTTTGAAAAATAAAAAAGGGAGGAGGGTAGGAAAGAGCCACTAAAACATTTATAGAAAGAGATCGAATGATATGCGCACGTCTTTTGTCTCGCGCGAGCGAGGCTGCAGGGGTCGTTAAATTTGATGCCTATTGTGTTGTGCGCTGGGGATTGCGATGCTCCGATTCTTTGAGATGGGATAATGGTTCTGAATGGATTTTTTAATGGTTAGTTTGAGATTTTTTAAGAGTTAAATGAGTAGCTTTTCTGTGAATGTTTAAGATATCGTATAAATAAATTTTTCTAAATAAATTTTTCTAAGGTATGTGGACGAAATGGAAAAGTACTGGTCAATCGAATCATATTTGACAATATAAAATTTGTATAGAATATCAGTACTATTAAAATGAAGTACTTTATTATGATTTCATAAAAGATTAGTCACTAAAACAATTTATTAACTAAAAGCAACGGTTACTCAAATCATCCAAAAATTCAGAACAGTAAACACACATTAATCCATCAAACATATCCCATACATCCTCATCACCACGCACGATAACTCAAAAAACGTCCAATAAAAAAGCAGCAACATGATAATTTCATTAATTTTGTTTACGATTACAATAAAATCACGAAAGGTTTTAAGCACATACAGAGAGCGAGAGCCCGAGTATTCATCAATGTATCGCAACGTATAAATCAAACAGGCGGCGGGCGCATTATGCAAACGATTTCAGGTGACAACGAGGCGAGCGCGCGCGCAGCAGCAGTTGGATTTGTCGTGCACGCGTCAAATTATTCCGGCCGGAATGCGCCGTATTCCTTCCATTATGTTCCATTCGTTATACGCTGGAATACTTGTAACGCGGCGCTCTCTGTTGTTTCAGCGAATTTAAAAGCCGGCGCCTGATTTTGGCGCCCGAATTTCGAGGCGCGGAAGGGATTAAAAGAGAGAAAAAGAGATGGTGGGAGATCGGTGAAGGTGGATAGGAATATTTGTTTGCGTTCGGGAATGTTGCTTTTGTTTTTTGTTTTTGGGTTGTGTTTTGTATTTGATTTTGTGAAAAACGTCTAGTATAGTAACCGATGGGAATTAAAACGGTATTTTTTAATCAAGTCTTTAATAAACTGTGTTACTGTATTTCTTTTATAATTTATTATATTAATATTACTTTTATTAAGTTTTAGATTTATTCTTGTGTAGTAAAACAACATTCGATTAAAACTTGAAATATACGGGAAAAAACTAAAAATTGTATTATTTATAGTAATCCTGAAAAATGATATAATTGTTTTATTAAGCATAAAATTTAGTGGAAATTTATTTATGATGAATCAATAAATATAATAATTTTTAATTGATTTTTAATTTTATTTTGATTTTTCGCTACAAATTTGATCAGTCGAGAATCACGATTGTGCCAATAATCAACTAGTTTATTTTTTGAAAAATTAAATTGATCCATGATTAACAACTTGCAATTTTTCTCCTAAAATACAAAGTTTCTCAAAACCTAAATCAAAACGGAACGGAAAGAATTACGTATTTTCATTTCCATTTTTCACGCCGACGCACTCGTGCGTACACCCACGCGCTTGTAACTCTAGAAAAAGAAAGAGAAAGAGAGCGCGCGAGGAAGAGGGAAGCCGGAAAGCGAAAGAGATAAAGGAGCAAAGGGGGCAATGAAATTTAAAATCTAATTTCGCATAAGTTTTCAGGAGACGCGCTCTCCTTCCCATTCCCATTCCCGACGTCTCGTAATTTCGCGCGATGCCGCAATTGCACTCGGTTACAATGACTCACCCACCCCCGCCCCCCCTCTCTTCCTACTTTCTCCATTCCTATCCTTCTTATATTTGTCGCTGCGCATCCTGAAGTGGGCTCTTCTTTTTCCCCCCTTTTTGTTTTCACTCTCTGCAATGTCGAGCGCGCGTCTTTCATTACCCGGCGCTCCGCCGCCCTCCTTCCCTCTGCGCTTTCCCGCTCCTTTTGCCGGCCGGCGACACCTTTTTGTCGCGGCGCAGCCGCGGAAAATCCCTTTTCAGCTGCGAGAGCCACCGAGACAACATCGAAATTGCATTTTCGCAGACGTAATTTTTACACTCGCGCGTAGAACGCCCCCGTAATTTCATAAGCTGCCGTTATTATTTCACCCTTAAAGCGTAATAAGAGCGGCCGGCCGGCTTCTGGAAAGGAGCGGAGAAGTATGAAAAATAATAAATTTTATGAAAGCTCGCGGGCTTTTTCGTGCGCAACAAAATTTTCTTCGAGAGTCCTGCAGCCACTGCACTTTGTGCCCCAGACACAAGGGATACGAGAATGTTTATGTAAAGTTATATGTCAGCGGGGGATGCTGTAACTTTCAAAGACAATGTTTGTCGCTTGGTATTTTTAACTATTTTCTTTAAGAGAGCTATTTGAATATTTTATATGAGATTTTTTCCTCGTCTTTTTTTTTGCATTCCTTTGAAGAAATATTAAAATTCTGAAAAAGCATTGTAACGAAAGAAAAAAATGAATTAGCTGTTTCTTTAACATTTCTTGTCTAGTTGGCCTGGAAAGCTGAAATTTCTTTCCTGACATTTTTAGGTCGCGCGAGATATTTCTTTACTCCATTTTTAATGCTTTAAAAGTGCGCGAGGATAAAAAAAAATTTTTCCACGTCTACCGGAAAATTAGAATGTTTCCTGGGCAAAACACACTTAATTTCCTTTCGCGATAAACTTAGCCTAAGTCTTCGGCACTTCTTCAAGAGATTAATACCGTAATTGAAAATTTCAGGTTTTAAAAAACTTTCGTATCGATAAGTTCCGAGCTCGCGTAGCGCTACGTTGTGCTTTTCTCTTTGAGGAAAGCTTACCTTTTTTTCTCCCGCGCGGCTTGTAAGTCTCAAAGTTTTCGCGTAAAACACTCAGCCTGTTGTTTCGCTCGCGCGCGCACCGCAGAAACTTTTGCAAAAACCGCGCTGAACGTAGATTTATTTAATGCACTAAACTAAAAGTAAAGAAACCAAATTAATTTGATTGTTTGCGCAATGCCGAGGCTGCATCGGCATCGTTTAATTGCAGCCTTTAAGCCGTCCAATTACTTGATTAAAGGATTACTTACCCAGCGTGGAGTAATTGTATACATTCGGGACTTTATGACCAAGATAATTTTGCTTAAAAAGGGTCTGCTCCGCCTTTTCCACGGACGCTGGACTGCTTTGCATTTATACGTCTTAATTTAAACGAGATTCTAGTAATTCCTTTGTTTTCCTTTAAGCGAAAAAATCCAGCTTAACGAAACTACGTACGAAAAAGAACGAAAATTCGGAAAAACAATGGCACTACGACTAAAGCGAATCGTTCGAACTGTATCCACGTAGCTACGAGAGCTTTGCAACGCACGACGAATGTTAAAGACAGAAAGAAAAAGACACGCAAAAGCTCTTAGCCATCTCATCACACAAAACGCGACAGCGGTATAATGAGTAGCGTCAGCTGCGCGTCACGATTAAATATTCCAACCGGTATAGGCTCTTCTTTTCCTCCCCCCAGACGTACAAAAAAAAAGCACGGCTGGATTTTGATTTTTCACTTGGTTATGTATTATTCAGTAACGAGAGAAGGAGCAGGCGCATAGTTGGGTAAGTATATCGCGGCAAGAAGTTTCATTTTACAAGGGGGCGCCGCCCCCCGCGAGAAAAAAAAATGGCTACGAGAATTTCCTAGCCTCGGTTGTCGCTGCTATGTGGCGCGCGCGCTCACGACATGATTATGTTTTTAGATTTAATGCACTGCGTATTCGCAGAGAGCTTTGTGTATATTCTGTCGGGCGATATTAAAAGGTCGTTGTAACGCTCGGAGGGAACACGAGCCCTGGGTTATGTAGGTATAACGAGATATGCGCGCATTATGCAGATTCTTTAGAATGCGCCGATGCTTTACGCGCGCGCTTTTCTCAAAGGGCGATGCTTTGCAAGTTTATTTTTTGTTTGGGCTTTCTTGTACAATGGGATTAAAATAATAAGAAATTTTAATTATGCGGAGATTGTTTTAAGAGATGTGGTGGCAGCGGTGAGAGAAAAGTGCATAAAGGTAGGTCGCTATGTCGGAATTATGTATAATTTGTTAATAATTTACTGAAAAAGAACAGCCATTAGAAATCGAACTATTCGTTTGAAAATATTTTATGTACGTATTTATACTTGAGACAAAAGTCTTAGAAAGTACTAATACCACCACTATTGAATTTTGCAATAAAAATATTGCGAAAAACATTTAAAAGTAATTAGAGGAAACTTTTCTACGCAGTTTAATTCCTAATTACCTTAACGTTTTCAAAGCACAAGCAACAAAAATAAGCGCAGAAGAAAAAACACGTGAAAATGCATACAAGAGCAGCGAGGCGCTTCAAGAAGCTCGAGCACGAGTTAAATGAAGAAGAGCCAGCGCGCGCCTGGATGCAAATAGAAATGTAAACAACTTAAATGGAATACAAACACAATTACCCTGAAGTGGCAAGTGGTTACTCTTCAGCGGGTAGAAGTAGATCTTACGCATTCCGTGTGCGCAAGCCCAGACAATGTGCTATATTTCGCCGCGGCTTCGTCTACCACAATTTACCTGGCTTGTGAATTTCAAATGCTTCGCCATCACTCTTTTCCGCTTATTCTATTAAGCCGAGCTTACAGCGCAAGAAAAATGCCTTCTACAAATAATAGTGGCGCATTATTTATTCTTTCATTAGAATGAAATTGGTGTTGCGCGTGTTTTTCGGCGTAGCTCTTGTTTTGGAAGAAATTAATTACTTGTATTTGCGTTGATTGCATGCTTTAAATTTTGTGGTGTGATAATTAATATTGAAAGTTTTTAATTAATCACTCTTGTTCTATTTAATTAATTTTCAGTTTTTTTAATTTACTGGAATACTGCAGAATATAAAAGCAGCCGTGTTTACAATTTATATGGCACATTTCATGCAGTGTATTTGTTGTAAAAATATAATTTTACACTGATGTTTGGTTTTAATATTCATAAAACATAGAAATGAAGAAAGCTCAATTATTTTGTACATTTTTATAAAAATATTGTGATACTAATAATAAAAATTATTCTTTTACTTTTTAAAAATGTTCGGTAATCTGTTTACTTATCCTATTAGCGTTAGGCAGCTTAGTATAGCTATGTGGCAAAAAAGAAAGTTATTTTTCTAAGTATGAAGTTCATTGTAGTTGGGTATTCTTATTCCTCATGGCAAAATAAGTCAAGATAATTCACAAGTAAGCTAGTACATTCTTTTTCAATAACTTTGTTAATGTGAAGTTAGAAATTATAAAAAATAGATGACTTTTATTACTAGAAAGCAATGAAAAAAAGTAAAAGAGTTTATTACCAATTAAAACATTTTTTTTTTAACAAAGTGAATACAAAACAAAATATTACTAATAAAAATTACATTATAACAGACTTATAACTAAACTTTTTAATTTTGTTTCTATTACGTATCTATTGTTAAATACGAATCCAATAAGCCGAAAGCACAATGGTTAAAAATCATTCTGCCGAGGCTCGACGAAATGTATAATGGACAAGAGGGGAAAAACACTGAAAGTGTTTCTGGAGACGAACTATTTACGAGCTTCACCACTAATTACCTGCAGTTTCTGACGTTAACAACTGTTAGCTCGTAACAAGTTGTGTCCGCTATTGTGCGCGACGAGTTTCGAGCGGAGCTGTGCCCGTCGAAAAGAGCAAAGTTTTTTTCTGTCCATTCAAGTAAAACATATAAAACAAAGCGTGCGTGGAAAATCAAATTAAAGCAAGCGTCCACTGCAAATTGCGTTATCAAGTTCGTGTAGATTTTCCGTTTCTAATTTTTGTGCAGCTTGGTACGTTGCTTGTTGTTAAATAGAAAAGTTAAATAATTCTTGATCGATTTCAAAGGTGATATAAAGTATGAAAAACTTTAGGTGATTTTCTGTTTTGCACTATGAATAATCAGCATTTTATTATTCATTGGTGTTTAGCCAAGATTGGCTTTTCTATCTTCGCTTCATGATTATCATGAAATTCATGAGGACATCAGGAGTCATTAATTTACATTATTATTATAGATATATCAACAAATTCATCTTTCATCAATAAAGATTGCATCATTTGAAGGAATTTAGCATTTAAATTAATTATTTTGTTTTTAATTTAATAAAAAATATTTCATAAAATAAAACTTCCTTTTCTATAAATTTAAAAAAAACTGTTTAATTGTAAATTAAAGATGATTGAATTCGAAATAAAGGGTGAAAATCCTTAAATAGTCAGAAATGATTCTTTACATAAAATTTTTAGATAAAAGATAGATCTCAGCGTTTACGGTTCAAGTAAAAAAAATTGTGACGCATTCTGTAAAGGTCTATTTCACCGGCAATAAATTTTACGAGTTTTCTGTGCCGCAACGATGGTATATTCGAGTTTAGGCACGAATTTTCCCTCGATCCTTTTAATATCTTGATCCTTGTGCTATAAAATGATCCTATCAAAACGAGGGTCGCATCGTAAAAGAACAGACGCCGGTAATTGCAAGCATCTATCTCACATGAGAATAAAAGCCCATTTTATCTTAATACAAAAGATTATTGTTTACAGAATCATATTGTATTCAATGTTTTCTGATATTATAAAAAATTATATTAAATACAGTATGTTAATATTACTAATTTTAATTATCAAGTCCGAAATTTATAAAAATTATGATGAATACACAATTCTTTTATATTATTTTATATTTTCAAATTGTACATAATAATAAATTTTCAAATTGTACATGATAATCATTGTAAAATTATTAGTTATATGAGTCGATATAATTATGATTCATTAAAATTTAATTAAAAGCAATCATGTGAAGCTTATCGTGGTAAATTAATTACTATGGTAAGTATGTAAAGGGCCTAAGAGTCTAAGACCTTAATTACCATGTAAACATACTCATATATCAATTTAAGTGCGGAATTACTCTCAAGAGGAGACGTTAACTGTTGAAAGATAAATACTATTAAAATTTTGTAATGCAGGTAAATAAATATTTAAATGAAAGATTTTATAATTATATTACAGCAAAATTAATATGATAAACTTATTATTTAAACAATTTAAAAGCTTACTATTTAATAAAAATAAAATATTAAAGAATAAATGTAGTTCTAAAATACTACATTTTTTTAAGATCAATTTCAGATCATTGGTAACCTCAAGATGTTATACGACACGGTAACTATTATATCAGATTGGAACATCGGAAAAGCGGTTGAAAGTTCTACCAAGGGAATGGACATAAAAGAAGCCAAGTCAGCAGCAAAAAGTACACCTGATAAACTACAGAAGAGGTCCAAAGGTTCTCGAGTTCGTTCCAGTAGTAATCAATTATCAACAGCTTAAATGTATTTCTCCTATAAATTTTCCACATACATCCTTATTGTAGTAATTTGCCCCAATTCAATTTCGAAAATTGTATTGATCACTCGATTATGTTGAACTAAAATAATTTTTTATCAACAATTGGTCAGAAAATCACCAGAAGATTATGAAATCGTAAATCTATAAATACATATAGATAACATAATTTATAAAAACTTTCTGTATTGTAAGTTTCACGCAATTATTTAGTTTTTCATTTTTATGCACAACGAGCTGATGCACGAAGTATCTTGAAATGAATTCAGATAAGAATAAATTCCTTTTGTAAAAGTGCATTAAGCATATAATTTCTAGGACAAAGAAAGTATAACAGACTATCAATGTCTTATCAGTAACATTAAAAGTATATAATGAAATCTCATCTTCTTTGACTGAATTTCAAAGACATACACCTTGTTCTTTTTGCATCATTTCTACCTAGAAATTTTACTTTAGAATATTCGTTTTGATACAGATATACATCGCTTCAGCAGAACCAAGAAACATAATCAGCTTTCAGCTGCAGAAGAGTGCAACATCTTTTTTCTTTCGTTCAAGCACAAGCATATCGAAAGGATGCTGCAATAGGTATATATCTATCTTTTTCATAGTTTCGACTTCAATTTTCTTTTACCTGTAAAAGTCGGATCAGTAATATCTTTTAAAGAAATATTTATATACTTTGATCTCTGCTTCGAAAATCAAACTATACCATTACCCAGGGGCGTAAGAAAAAAAGCGAAAGCTTCCAAAAGGATTAACTGAAAAAGAGGAAGCTTCCACGCAGCCGCTGGGATAATGGAGTTTTCCCTATCACGAGGTGATAGAGGCAGACGATTGCTGATGCTAATGAATCGCGATCGTTAGTTACGGGCGAGCCCAGGGCTATCCCTTCGCACAGGCTGGAAGAATTTTATCGGCTCGGAGGGAGCCTACGCCACAGGAAATTCGATACTCTCTTTTACCGTTTTATCGAAATTAAATAGAATGGTCGCCGAGTTTCAGATTACCGCGCCACGCGTATATGGAATGTCGTGTGGACAATTATGGAATTTTGTGGGATTTTCGATGCTTTGAAAGCTTTAGCGTAGCTTAATGAATTAAAGAGCTTTTATTGAATTAGATTTGGTACGCTTCTTGCATCTACGGAACAAGTGCGAAAAATCAGGGATTGTCATTATCGGATTATAAAAAATTGCTTCAGAAAAATAATAAGAAAAATTATTTATGGTCGAGTTTAAATTATGATTTTTCGTTAGGTTTTGATTTAAATGAAGTAATAAATCTTGATTCTTTTATAAGGATTTATTTAAAACTAATTATTCAAAATAAAAATTCGATACTGTTTCTCTTGGACTTGAATTTGGAGAACTTTATTAATTTTTTTTTTTTTTTTTTCATGTTGATTGATCTCTCTGATAGGCTTACAAACGTTTAGTTAGAAATCTTAGATTAAGATTTCCTTTAAAGCCTAGATTAAAATTTGATCTGGATAAAGTGTATTAATCATAAGCCCAATAGATTCAAGAGCTCATATTTTAAATAAAAAATGCTTTAATTCTAATACAGAATTAAAGAGATGTAGAAATGAAGTTTAAAAATCCTGATTACCTCTTTCATTACACATTACAAAGACGATTCTTATTTTACAATTTTTAAAACTGTATGATCCTAAAAACCTTGTCTAACTCTTATATCAATCGTAAATCTTAAATTATGAATTAAATCAAAATTTCGTTAAATCAAAATTTCGTACCTCATAACCACCTAAACACTGCGCGAAGGTTCTTTATCAGTACTTAATTCCGGCAACTTAATAATCGCAAGCTCTTTAAGTATGTTGGCTCAAACGTTCGCCCAAAATCGATTTTCGGTTTACGACACGAGACTATCGCGCGAAATCAGGGCTAGCGCTTACGTATACACTCTCTCTCTCTCTCTTTTTTGATCCTCTAATGGAAACAAGCCCCGCGGAGTCCGCAATAAACTAGCTCCTTTAACGCTCCGCCCTCCGGACCAATTTGAACGCGCGCGATTTCGCCTTTCTAGGTGGGCTCTGAAAAGACCGATCGTAAGCAAGGGTGTTATCGGCTCTAGTCCTCTACGTTTCCATTGGCTGACACGCGCGCCGCGTATCCTAAGCCCTCTCCTTTTCTACTTAGTGCACTTTATCCCGAATTTATTTTGAGTTTTCTCGCGTTTAAGCGTCGCCGAAGTATTCCCTTGGCTGTGCGTAATTTATCGGAATACAGAGCATTCAGGTAGGTAAATAAAATGCTGATGCATTTGTACTTTTGTGTTGGCTTTGCTCGTTTGCTTTAGTTAAAGTTTGAATATACAAAACTTTTTTCTTGCCAATGTACATTTTTTCAATCAATATTTACTTAGATATGGTTAGAGCCTTTGAAATGGTTTTTGAGTGGAATAGTGTTTTTAGTACGCATCAATTTTTGCTGTATTCACTTAACAATCTTGTAATAATTTTATATTTCGCTTTAAAAAGTCAAAGTACTTTATCGAAAGTGAACAGCGGGCTACTAAAATTGTGTATACACAATAAAAATCAATAGACTGGTCAAAATGGCTACAGCGAATTGGGTTATAAATTTGAGTATTACAAAAAAAATTTTATGGATTAATACGACGGCACTTTATTCTAAAGAAACATAAATTTTGTATGACAATGTTTTGCTTCCTAAACTAAATCTTTTGATTCGAAACATTCTTTAATTTAAATTGATCTATGTTGATTTAGGACGTCCAGAACACTGTTTCAAACAAACTGATCAAATATATTGTCACGATACCATCCACATGACATTGACAAACTACCTTTGAAGGACTATAAAATCAATAATGAATTTAAGCCTACCACATCCTACCTTTATTCAATAAGAAAGTAATCCATACATCGGCAAACATCTGTTCCCATTCCAAAATCCCTCAACATCTGTCGGATACCTTACCTCACTTCTTCCCCAAATCACCACACACGCGTCTTTCGACCTCCCAGAGTCAGTCCAAGCAAACCAGCGCGCCATTAAATCGGAAGTTATGCTACGGGAAGCCTGCGGTATCTCGCCCTCCTCCGGTCAACTTCGCTAACTCAATCCCGGCGTCGTTTCTGCGATTCCTCATCCGAGAATCTAGCTCTCTAGTCGCGCCAGCTGAGCCACATCGTCCTCCTATCTCCTCTGGCTTTTAGCCTGTTTCGTGTACGAACAGTTTTGAGCCCCTCTTCAGCCAAGCAGAACGCAGACTCTGGAGATATCGCGCATGAACACATATGGGCGCAACGAGAATCTAATGCAAGGCATTACCATATTTCGGAATCCGTCTTTGGGTTTAACAAGGTTCCGATTTGCTCGACTGTGGATGTGCTGCTGGGGACTGGTTTAAAGAAGTTATGAATTTCGGAGAGTTTTGCGAGAGATTGAAAACTGATTGGTCTATGAATTGTTTTCTTATAATTCGATCGTCTTTGAAGTTATGTGGCTTGGCCGGGCTCCAGAAAAGGAGACATAGAAATGAATACTGAATGTATGTGATACGGTGAGGTTCAATAAATGGGAAAGTTGAAAGATGTTACATTAAAAAAGGGTATTGTGATTTGAAGCTAACGGTAACTATATACAATCTCAATTTACGTTTGTATTGTTCTACATTTTTCCATTTCAGAACGTATACGTTTCTGCTTAGTAGAAACCTACTTTCGATAATAAATTTTTTATTTTAGGTAAGA
>JAPYZA010008988.1:0-22715 GCA_030522685.1 Eupelmus azureus | reverse complement strand
ACCGGTTTCCGACTTCTGTTTTAAATAAATCTTTTGATATTTACAAAAGGCATAGTTTAATCAGTCTTACGTAACGTTTGAAATATAAAGTTATCGCATATTGTTAGCAATTTTCGATGGAAATGCAATTGGAGAACATTTCTCTGCTGTCAGAGCGACCATATGTAAAAAATGAAAATAAATAGAAACTAATGTTAAATTTGCGTAAGAGAGAAAAAGAGTGAGAAATTTCTGGTTTATTCAATTTTTACTTGGTACGATAGAAAAATTAATATAAAATATGAGAAAGATAGGAAAAAGTATGCGGGCTAAATAAATCATACTGACGTCACGGCTCCTGTAATTCGTCAATAAGTATTAGACGTATAGATTCACTTTTTTAAGTACCAGGAATTTAAATTTTATTAACAAATTTATAAATAATTTGTATTTTGTTGAACATTAATTATTTTATAAATAAAATCATCATTGTTCATCATCATGATCAAGTTGGCACGAATTGGCTGTACCAATTAATCAAAACAGCATGTTCAAAATGAAAAAAAAAACATATTTCCAACTTAACTAGATATTAGAGTCACTCAGATAGCAGATTCACTACTGGGAAACGTCTCAGATTTTATTGCTTTGTTGTAAAGTTGAAGAAAATTTTTCTGTTGTAAAAGAAAATTTGATGCTCAAACTGATAAAATCCGAATAGCACTGTTAAATGCACTATTAGCAATTGTTAAATAAATACCAAAAAATCTTCTATTTATTATACTCATTTAAGAAAATTGTTTGCATATTTCTTTAACCAAAAATAATTGTAGTTTTTTATATTTATTATTAAAATTTTGAGAAAATCAACAATAGCTAACGAAACCCATACAATACATTTTGGAAAAATTCCGTATAGAAGCTAATTTGCGATATAACGATATTTAGACTTTAACACGAATCACCGCTTTCAGAACTTCGATAATCTAGAACTGATTATTTACAGCCCACATTCCATTAAGTTTTCACTTAATAGATGTATGCTCGATATAAAGCTACTCCGTATGTCCGTGATTTTGTTGTCTTGTGATTATTCAGAAGATTCGTATTCATTAGTAAAAAATGGTTTTTTGTTCATTTTTTATATTTTTGATAGATTCTTGTTGCTGAGCAGCAAGTGTTGCCGAGACGGTGACCTTGTTGATTCCGTCGCTGTAAAAGATTCTCGCCCAGGAAACTCTGGAATTTCCTGGGTTGTAATAAACCTCTCCAAAAAGTACTGAAAGTTTCGCTCGCGATTCGCTTAGCTAACTGCTCAGAGACCAGAGAGCAAAAAAGCGAGCTTTCTTAGCAAAAATGGTGAGAATGTTATTTGTCATAATGAACACACTGGCTCGGATATTCGCTTAATTGATTTCGAGACCCGCGATTAGCGGCCTTGCTTCAATAATAAAGTCATAGTCACATTGCAAAGAAAGCGGCGATTCACTTTTCTTTGGTTCCCTTGTGTTTAATTTATATTCTATATTCCAGATTATTGTACATACGTCAGTGTAAGCGTCTAATCTTTTTTCTGAGCAATTATGTTTTTAAACAAATTTTTAATTTGCTTCAGTTTTTAATTCGATCTGTTCTTTAATAAAGTATATAAATAATTATAAAGCTCAAATCTATACATTTCCTTTATGCCTCAGCTACCTGCAAGGCAAGAGAGAGCCAAAAGTACAGTTATTTAATATTATTGAACTATAAAAGTGTTCAAAAACCAATTGATAGCAATCATCAAACAGCTAACTTTTAAACGGATATAATATAAGTTGAAAATAAGTTGAATAGGGAAAATTTTAACACCTTGCAAGTTGAAAATTAAACTGAGAAAATCAATCGGCTACAAAAATTTAAATGTAATTGCAATTTTAAAACTAAATTGTATAAAGCCTGGTTCTATCGTAAGTCTTATAGTTTAGTATTTCTTACAGCTTTATATAAAAATTCATATAAAAATCTTGAAATAACATTAAAGAAAAAACCTAATTTTGTTAAAAATATTATAAAGTGTTTGCAATTACGATTTTTAGAAATTTAACATAAATCTTTAAAAAATACTGCGTAGAATTTAAATTTCTCCAATTTTTTTTATTTCAAATTCATGAATACGTTTATCCCAATAAAAGTGTAACTTCGCACAGTTTGTTTGGCGAATTGTAAAAAAACCTATCGTTTTTAAGCTTCGAAGGCAAAATTCAACTTTTTTAAATCTGAGGCTCAAAAATTAAGTTTTTATACATATTGAACAGGCGCAAAGTGTCCGATTTCATCCTGACAAAATATATAAGTTGATTAAAAATTTTATTAATTGAAAATTCCTTTTTTTATTATAACTTCATGCCTCTATTGTCTGCATAAGTAGTCGATCTACTAATGATAAAATAAAATAAAAGTAGCATTTAAATAAAAAAAAAATGTAACATGACCATATGTATCATCACTGCAATAAACATGTTAATGATAAAAGTATGACCAAGTGACCAAAAACGATCGAAAAACGAATAAACTTAACGCGTTTGATAAAACAACTTTATTTTAAAATTTTCGAAACTTGAATGGACTCTAGCGCCCAATAATTTCCCAATAACTAGCTACTAATCCAAAAATTGAGTTCGTAAAAAAAATTATACCGCAACAAGCCACCAACCAAAAGCTACTCTATCCTCTTCCTTCCGCACACTCAGCAACAACAATTAATTAAAAAAAAGTCATCGATCCGTTCAATTAGCCGCCGCCCGCAGAGGATTTTCGGCCGCGCTATTATCGGCGCGCGCACGCGAACGCGGTCCAAGTATATAGCCTCGGTCTTCGAGCCGCGACGCGCGCGATTCAGTATCCACTTGGTGCGGCTGGCGGTAGCTTTCGAAGTATATCATCACCGCAGGCGCCGACGATGATGTGCCGGTTCTTTTCGCCTGACCGGCGCTGAGTTTTTTTCAATTCTCGATTCTTTGAGATGAGCAGAAGTCTGGATAGACATTCATGTATTTCGAGGAGTCGGATGACGCTTGTACGCTGAAAAATGTCATCGTTGTCGATAAGGTATGGCCGATGAGCGTTGACATGCTGCTAGGCAGAGTTGTTTAACTTGTTGAAAATTGCAGTGGGAGTTGATTGTGAATTATGATAAAAGTTATGGCTTTAGAGTTGGACGTTCCTTAAACTTCTTTATTCTTTAACTTTGGGCCATTTCATTCTATTAGAATAGTGTGCTACTCTACTGAGTGAAATATAAAGGAAAAAAAATACCAAAATATTTGTAATTCGAAAAATGGACTTTTTTTTTAAATACTACTAGTCTAAACATATTAAATTTTAAAATAAAAAATTAATACTTTAATAAGGTATGGTAGACTTTTTTATTTAAACTTGTTGGTTTTATTTTTCTGAATAAGCAAAAATGGATTTAGCCTTTTTTTTAATATTACAATTTTCACCATTACAATTAGTAAAAATCCTAAGATCTAGGAAAAATGATTACAAATATATTAATTAAGCAATAATTGTAAAAAGTCGAAGTATCTTTAATTACAAGTCAATCTGGTAATTTTTCAAAATTTTTTCACGGTGTATCTACATGAATTAATTACAAAATTTTCAATAAGACTGGCGGCTCAATATTTTTTTCATAAACTAACTATCAAGAATAAAATGTTTTTTTTAAATGATTTTAAATATATTAAAAATTAGATTCGATAGTGAATATTGGATGATAGAAGAGTGCGGAACCAGAGTTTATAAAGAATTATAAGCATTGTACTTATCTATATTTAGCTCTATTCAGTTCACTATCAATTAACCCCACTCTCCCTTATTTTATATATATATATTATGCAACAAGGGGCAAAAGTAGCAGATTTTTCCCGCGGGTGAGTTTACTGCCGGAACAAGATTATTTTTCACAAGGGTGTATTTACTGCACGAGCGAAGCCAAGTTCTTTTGCCCTGCAAACTAATTTTTGGGAAAAATAGTATGCTACTTTCGCTCCGTATTTCAGGGTCAAAAGTTGGGCTTAGGGTCGGGTATGGAATAAAATACATTAAGTCACTGATATCTAACTTTATGATTCGTCATTTAATTCCAGGTAATCAAATGACAAATCATAAGAGCAACCAAGAAATAATATTTTTAATGATTTAATTTAAACGATAAAGATCTGATATCTACTATACTACTATATTTATTTTTTATTCATCAATTCTTATTCGTCGTTTGATCTAAGTTATTAAACATTAATAATTCTGATTAGTTGCTTAAATGGTAGGTAGCCATTGTTATAATTTTCATTTATTCTTTCATTTATAATAGTTGAATAAAAAATTTATGCTTGAAAAGTGTTGTAGCAATTTTTTTGACTGTAAAAGCAATAAACGTAAAATTACAATGAAGACTTGAAAGCAAACATATTTTGTAAGGCTGACAGTAAAATAACTCAAATTTTATAACTTTTATAATGGAAACATCTCTAGTCAGTCATAATATACGCCAAAGGAAAATAAACAAGATTATTTTCGTGAAGTTTCAGTTATCTCTAAACAACTCAGCCCGCTCCTTAATTATAATAAAAATGCGATTTCAGCATGACAGCAACTATTATTGATATTTACGCATCCCGCTCAACAATTTCCAAGGTTCCCCTAATTTCTAGCATAATCAAGCCTGTTTACGGAGCCGCTCCGTTTCGTAATTTACCCAAGCACTTTGACAAATTTAAAACGTTCTTAAATAATTGATGAAGCAGAAAAGAAAAATAGCCATAATGGGGTCCGCTTTGACAAAAGTATCAAATGTGCCGCATTACGTATCTTCAGAAAGGTAAAAGTTAAATCGCGATAATTCAGCGGACACTTACGTATAGGCCAGCTACGTTACAATAAGCCGCCTTTTTTCAGTATTGGATGTCACGCGCTCAAAGCGCTCAAAGCGCGCGCGCACGCGCTTGGGATAATTAATTAAGAGCCGGCCTCGGGGCGTTCTCATTTTTTCTTACCCTCGTATTTTTAGATTAAAAAATAGCACCCAGCCACATAGTCATAGTCGCGCGAGGAGTAAATGAATTAGCGGCGAGGTATTAAAAATTTTTTTGGTATCGGAAAAAGGTAATGACAGCGGAGGACAGCAGGCAACAGAGGAGTCAAAGAAACATAGCACAGAAGAAAAAATCGCAGACTGGCTTCGGCCGGAGGATGCTTTCGATATTTGCCGGATCTAAGATCAGTAAAAGCAAGCAGCGAGCCAGGTCACCTGTGCTGTCCAAGATCCATCCGGTTAAGCCGAGGCCAGCTTTGAACAGTCACAGATGCTCGCCTGCCAGGGATTTTTCCAATGATCACCATATGGCTAGTCGGAGAAGTTCACCGGATAAGGATGATGTGAGTTGATATACCCTCATTAGATTCTTCTCCTTGCTTTTGGCACAGATTTTTTGCAAATTTTTCTTTTCTATTGAACTGTAAAAATGTCAAGCTTTTATATAGCAAAGTTTATTTGACAGGGGCAAGACATGTTTTCTCATTGATTAATAGTTTCTTTAAAAGTAATTCAGGAACATTTACATTTTAGGATCCACAGTGCTTTCATCGAGCGATTGGTTCGGTTTTGCTGTTCGCCCAATTTTTTGGTCTTCTGCCAATCCATTACGTTCGCGCGTATTCCGTTAAAATGTTTGCATTTAGGAAATTCAGCCCACGAGTCATTTACTCGTATTTTGTACTGATGGGCATAAGTTTCATGACATCGGTATCGTTTTTGCATCTATTGAAGACGCTCAACGCTAATAGCTTTCAAACAAAAGGTGAGTACCTAGAAAATATCCTCTTGTTATGGTTTCATGTTACTATAATAACAGTATCATACTGCACCGAAAGAAATTTAATGGGAAAAATTACTAAAAAAAAACATACCTATTATCAATAATATAATATTAAAGTTTGAAATGAAAAATTATAATATCTTTAAAGTCTACTTTATTTATTTTAACTGTGGAAAAAAATATATATATATATATATATATATATATATTAATGGTAATTCTTCACATTCTTTTCTCTCAGGACAATAAAGCGATAAGATAAAGCATGACTTTCAACGAAGACTAGTGCAATCCAAAAACTGCCAATTTTAAAATTGTTACTTAAATCCCCAGAATGAAATAAATTTATTTAGAGTCTCGTATATTAAGTGCATCATGATATGATATTACAAATTTAGATATAGGTATACATAAAACGATTAAAAATCAAAGTAATTTTTATTTTACATTTTTAAAACTCATTTATTTAAAAAAAAGTCTTAAAGAGTCTTTGTAATCAGTATTGCAGCAGTCACTCTAAGTAAAATGCATTTACGGCGCAAAGATGTTTGTTTTCGTTTATCTTGACTAGCCAATGGATTGGCCAGCATTTCGCTAATCCTACTGTTGCCATTCAAACTCGATAAACAAACTGTGACTGCGTGCATTCTCCAGAATACTAATATTTCCCGAGAAACCACAAAGAATAACAATTCTTTAATCTAAATATCGAGCTTAAAGCTTGTTAACAATCAACAGTTTGTTTAAGAAAAGTTAAATTTATTGCCATAACAAATAAACTTTGTTCTTCGCTTGTTCATGCCCCGAAAATAGACTAATAGTACGGTATACAACTTAAATTTAGATTGTATAATGAATGAACTTCAATGTTACATTGCTTAGTTCAAAGTTAACTCTGTCCTTTAGTTTAATGTATTCTTATAAAAAATGACTTAAACAATGTTCTCAAAATTTATCATTTATAAGTTACAAATTCAAATAATTAATTTTTATTTTAAAAATGCGAACTTTTAATAGTTATTATTGAAATGCTGACTAAATGTTAATAAATAACTACATTATTCTATGAAGTAACGCAATAATTTCGATCAAGCTGACTTTTAGATTTTATCATTAAATTATAGGAGGCATCGCTGATGCTACTGCCGGAGCAGTTTTTTACGGAAACAGCCTATTTGGCAACCTCATGTTTTTACGACTATGTCCTAAATGGATTTCAATTCAATACGATTGGAGAGCGATGGAGCGACTTCTTGACAGGTGACCATAAATTTTTATTTTTTTCTCTATAATTTTATGCTATGTACCTTCTGAAAAATAAGTTTATCTTCAATTTTGTGTAAGTGCCTATATTTCGATAAACTTTTGAGTAGTTTTGAATTTAATTTCAATGGATTTAAATGCTAAATACCTGATAGAAAACGTAAAATTTATAATTGTTTTTCATTTTATGGATTTTAGTTTTTTAATAAAACAGTTAGTTATTAAGCAAAGAGTTTATTATGTCATGAAATAAAATTTCACAGAAAAATGAAAAAATTTATTTATTAGGTAAACTTGGTTTTTTTTTCTTTCATGAGTCGTGAGAAAATTGCCAAACAGAGGATTACGTTAAAGAGCTTAGAACTCGTGAACAACTTTTTTAATTTAGATAAACATAGCAAAATAGAGATTTTTGAAAACGTTAATGTCTCTGATTAATATTTTAACACTTTTGTTTTTCGTTATTAAAGCTCATTAACTAGTTAAATGATTATGCCTGTATCCAGTATTGGAATTCATGAGGAAATTTTGAACTTATATTAATAATAACATATTTTTCAAAAGCCACGGAGTAAATTTGTGTCACAGATTTTCTTTTTAGCCAAATTTAGCTTTCATAAAGCGTAAATTTTAAAATATACTCTTTTTATTACTATTATATTATTATTATTTGGTAAAATAAAAAAATCGGAATAAAAAATTATTATAAAATGGAAAAAATGACTCCTTATTAGGAATAAATGATAAAATTAACTGTTTGTACGAGTGAATTTATTAGTTTTAAAAATTTGTTTAAATTCACATCTTATAAGAAGAAAATAAAATAAATGACTTTTTATAATGAGTGAATTTGATGAAGGTGTTCTTTTTGACATTGGTCTACTCGTGAGCTTTTAGAGGGTAGCTTATCTTTGTCCTTAAATTTAGTCCATAAAAGCGAAACTAATAATCATTCTAAATTTAAGAAGATTAATTGAGTAAACACGTATTTCAGTGAGCCTACACTTTCACGGTACATAATTACACCGAGCTCTCACTGAAGCGCAGATCTCCCGCAGATTATTGCGAATTCCCCAGCGATTCGCGGCAACAAGCGCTCCTCCATCAAATTCTCGAAAACTCGTCAACAAATCAAAACAAAACAAAACAATTAAGGCCTGAATCGGAAAGCTATAAATAAAGCATCAGCGCAAAAGACAGGCCGCCTCCTATAATCATGAAACTCGCGCTCCAGTGCATGCATGATCCCGCCAGCTAATCGCGCATTTAATCCCTCGGCGCTTTATCTCGCGTCTCTGCGAGGCACGCGAGAGACAGAAAAATACGCGCGAGGGATGAACCGGCGCGATAAGCACACCTGCCATTTTCATATCCGTATATTATATTTTCCCGTATATAGCTGGTATCGCTCTATATAGCTCGAGGCTCCATTGCTCGATTGCTTTATCGTTAATGTGTCATTTGTTTTCTCTTGGAACTTTAGAGGCTGCAAGTCGGCAAAGCCAGCGCTCAGATGGAGGTTCGGATTGATAGCCTGGATAATCCTAAGCCTGGCTCTCATAGAGCACTGCCTGAGTATGGTAAACAATACGCCCAAGGAGTTTTGGGCTGGAAACAGCACTTTCGAGGATTTTCTCATTCTTTATATGGAGAAGTCGCATTCCTTTATTCTTAAGAATGGTGAGCGGAATGCTGATATTTTACACTTTAGCCATCCCCTCAGAGATATTTTAACTTTGGCGAAGGAAAAAATATAGGCCTTTTATTATGAAGAGCTGTATTGGGAAAATTACTTGGGAAAGTACTTTTATATTTTAGAACTTAAAATTTTCCATATAACATATATATATACCTATCAGTCATTGAATATAAATTAATTAAATATCGAGAGGTCAAATAAAATGTAATATCTGAAAGCAATTAGTTTCTGTAAACTCGGAGTTTCATAACTAGACTATAATTTTAAAATAACTTTCCGTCGTTATTGCCTAGTCATGTAATAGCTAGTTACACGTACAAGCAGTTTGATAAAATACAGATAACATCCTTCTAATCGAGATTAATTTATAAAGTTATTCAATTTTACTATCAACAGTTATTTTACAATCTTTGCCTCGCATCAAAACATACAGAATTAACATTTCCTTTTTTTTTCCACACAAATTCAATTATATAATATAGTTATAAATTACTACCTAACTAGCGCTTATAGATATATATTGTGATTTAAAACTTTCCAATTTCATAAATTTCACTATCTTCTCGCTCTATTTGATACCCGTGCCCTTTACCTTTTTTCAGTCGACTACAACTTTACCCTAGGTCTATTCATCTTCGTCATCAGCAAAATATCCACGTTCACCTGGAACTTCACGGACCTGTTCATCATGCTGGTAAGGCACCAATGAAGCTTCAACAGCCCAATAATAAAACACTCCTGTCTCACGAGGAAAACTTTCCAGGTCTCTACGGGCATAGCCGAGAGGTACAAAAGCCTGAATTCCAGGCTCAGCGAAGTAACGCCGACCCAGCTTTCTTTGGCCGATTGGCACGAGTTGCGAGAAAATTACGCGGTGCTGAGCGCGCTGGTCAAGAGGGTGGATACCGAGATATCGGGCATAATATTGCTCTCCTTCACCAATAACATTTATTTCATCTGTCTGCAGCTTCTCAACGGTCTCTCGTGAGTCGGCTTTTTCAATTTTTATTCTCTTCTAAATTGTTGTCTGTTTTTTTAGAATGTGATGAAAGTAAAATTTTCGATATGTATATGTATGTACATTAAAAATATAGATAAAATAGCCAACATGTACGTACATTAAAGTTACAATTGCCTTTAATTTCTTTAATGCATGTATCAAAAATTTTGTGTCAAGTAATGTATATTAAGTTTAATACGAAAGCATTTAACAGTGTAGGCTAAAAAATTGTTTTCCTCACAGCTGAAAGTATATCAATGCATAAATTAGAATCGTGAATTAGAGACGATAAAATCATAAAATAATGACGTGTTATAATTTTTTTTCTCAGGCCCAGCAGTTCAGAAAACCCCATCGTCAATTCCATCTACTTCTTTGGATCGTTTATCTTTCTAATCGGGAGAACGACATCCGTAACGCTGTTGACAGCTCGTATCAATGATCAATGTAAAGTTATTTTACCAGCCCTCTATAATTGTCCATCAATTAACTACTGTAAAGAGGTAAAAAAATTGTACAACTTTATTCAATATAATAAGTTAGCGTTTCAAAAAGAAAATTTAATTACTTAAACTCAGTGAATATTCGCAAAATTGCACAAGAAATTATTTCGAAACTAACCAATCGAATTTCAACTTTTCAACGATGCATAAAGTAACAAAGAAAAGCAATAAATATAAAAAGGAGAAAAACTTCCGATCTATATCTACTTGCAAACCGAATATTTACAAACTTTGGCAGCTCCTCGATATAACAATGGCAATTAAAATTTCAAGGCCCAACGATTGCAGCAGCAAATCGCCACCGACGACGTAGCTCTCACGGGGCATCGATTTTTCTCCATCACTCGCAATTTCATGCTGGCCGTAAGTAAACACTCTCAACATTAATTCGAAGACGACAATCGCGTAATATATACGTATTTGCACAGGTTGCCGGAGCCATAGTGACGTACGAGGTTGTCTTACTGCAATTTAACATAGCGTTGCAACGAGATGAAGATATAACGAACGAGAATCAGACGCAGTAGAGGAGAGGAGCGAGAAGAGTTTAAGACTTTTTTTATTATTGTTGATAAGAAAAATTAAATTGACAAAAATATTTCATCCTTTATTTACACATATATAATATGTCATGCCATTTGTAAATAGTTCATCTAACGTAGTTAAACTACTTAAGGCCTTTTCTACAGCGCTTCGTTACATCGTACTATATTGTATGTATAAGGCTCTTAAAATTAATTTACGTCTCAAAGAGATCGATAATCGATCTTTGCTTAATTAATTTAATTAATTCTTCAATCACAGTTAATCGACTGTAAACTCGATAAAAAAATTAATTTTTCATACTCTATCAGAATTTTAAGAGCCCTTTCACACGAACATGAAGTAGTTTATACATCGAAATTCGCGCGATGCTTCGTTATAACGTCGGCCGGTGACTCGATTTTTTCCCCGCACGCGAGCGCTCCTTTTCCGTCTTTCACAATTCCTGGATTTTGACGTCTGCGAAATTCCCGTGAGACTGAAACAGAAATGTACTTTTCGCTGCCGATGCAGACTCTCTCATGTTTGAAAACTCGGTGCTTTGAATAGTCAAGCGAGAATAGATGAAAATTACGTGCAAAAAATAATCATTTTATAAGTAAAAAGTGAAAAAATAACGCGTCTCCCTTGTCATAAGTATGGGGAGACGAGAAGTATATGTTAAGAAAATGTAGAAACTTTCCTGGTTAATGTAAAAATAAACGCAAAATAAACAATTCGAAATAAATGAATATTTTGATAAAAAGAAAAATGAAGCAACGCATCGAGTTTGTTTTCTCTCCTCGTTTTATTATCGCAAAACTCATATAGAAATATAAAACAAGTGAAGAACAATAGCGGCACTACGCCGGGCGTCAAAGCGAATCGTCACGGATTAATGTAATGCTGCATATAAAAAAAAAGAAAAATCATAAGTCATAAGAATGTCGCAAAAATGAAGACAGATAGAACATAAGTAGTATCATAACACAACGTCCGAGAGGACATGAATGCAAATCGTTTCGTTTGTCTCACTCGTATTATAAATAGGTAGCTTCACTTCACCTCGCAAACTTTGGTGATGTTGGAGTCGCTCTGCTGGTGCTCGGACTGGACGGCGTTGAACTGTACTAGGACCAGCTCGTAGGTGACTATCGTGCCTGCCACCTGTGATTTTCGATGAAAAAGGAGAGGAGGAATTGAATTATGGACGGCTGGATGGTTTTTTTATTGTAAATTTTTTTATTTTGTAGAGTAGCGGTAAGAGTAAGTGTCTCGATAGACAGGCGTACTTACAAACGTACTTACGGTCAGTATCAAGCTCCGCGTTATCGAGAAGAACTTCATGCCGGTGAGGCTTATGTTGTCGGTGGTTACTTGCGTGAGAAACCTTCGCACCTGCGTTATCATTAATGCAAAATCATTTTCTTTTGTCTTTTTACTAAAATGTCAAATATCTTAAAGCAGATCTAAATTCAAAAGTACATTATATTTCATATTTTATCTTCGCTATCATATTTCATTACTCAGAAAAATATTGTTTTTCTTTCAATACGATCACTCTGTTTGCCGAAGATTCTTTCTGTTTGTCCTTTAATATATATATATATATATATACCAAGTTCTACAAAATAAACAAAAACAATGTTACGCACATTGACTCACCGACCGCGCCAAAAAAGACAACCCGTCACTCAATAAAAAAAAGAAGCGATGTTTGTACTTATTTACTTCTGTCGAATAACTCGCACTGCAGACGCTGTAGAGTATAGGAGCCGGCAGGAGTGATTCATCATGAACTGTAGCCGCGTAGAGCGAGACAGCCGCAGTCCTGGCCAGCAGAAAGCCGAAGGAGAAGCAGAAGTAAGCCGTCTGAATGGCATTGGGCATCGGCCTAAAATTGGTCGAATTGTCTTTATTAGCGATACGGGGCCGATTGATGGGCTGTATGTGGGCTGGGAACCGTTTTATTGCTATGCAACGTACCGGAAAGAGTAGTCTGCGGAATGTATTTTAGTAAGATGCTTTGTAAATTAGATACGCGGAAGATAGCTAGGACTATACGATATATGCGATCGGAGCGTGAGGTCGAGTTTATGATAAATAAAATAATTGATGCTTAATTATTGGATTTGTTATCGCGGGGTATAGGATTTTTCTGCTGCTGGGATTAACAGGCGTTGACACGTTGTTTGCTTTATTTTAGATGAAAGTCCTTTATATGATTCAATTTCAGGATTATGGGGGATTATCATTAGTCTAATTGGATTATTTATTTTTCATCTTTTTTATGTTCGCTTTTTGTGCTGTTATTGAGAATTTTAGAATTTTAACAAGGATTGATTTTTTAAGAAGCAATCATTTTTTTAAATTAACACGTGGAATACTTTTTTAATAATTAACGTAATTTAACGTACTTTTTTAAATTATCTAACTATTGTCTGTTAATTCAAGAAACACAAAATATTTATAGCTTTGATAAGTTGCTTCTTTATCTTACAGATGTAGTCGAAAAACAACATAAATAACGCAACTGTGATCATGCATACTTAGATATTTACAATTAATTTAGCGACGCACGCATTAAAATGCTTCTAACATCGCATCGTTGACTTTCCCCTCGTAGCTAAATACACAATAAGAGCTTTATTCTGAATATCTAGTTTGGTAATATTTCAAACTCAAACAAAGTACATAAAATAAACACGTGAAACAATCACCAGAACGTATAATCTTCTATTATAAATCTACTCATTACCATAACTCTAGTGATGTAAGAGATCAATACTATAATAAAATCCCATAAATTCTATGAAATTCATTATTTGTATATTCACTGCAGCATTCTTCTTATCGATTATAGATTATTTTTAGTTATACATTGTAACTGAATCAATCTTAACAGAAATCTAATAAAAAGACATTACTTGAAAGAGTTTAGCAGCTGGATGCAGATAAAGTAGAGATTGGTGGAGAAGGAGAGCAGCACGATGTCGGATATCTGGGAGTCAACTCGACGTGTTATCGTAGCTAGCCTGTTGAAGTCCACACGGGCCTCGGCCCACCACCATTCCGGCATCGCCTTCACAATGAAACAGTGCTAATAGTTCGGATATTAGTCCGCTCGTGCGTGTGTGCAAATACGGCATGCCGCCTGATGCACTGTGACTTATTTCTTTTCTATTGATCGATTGTGTTCTAACAAAATATTTTACTCAATCCTTCATTTTTTATGCTGTGATAAGAATTATTATAGCTTGAAAATTGAGTGAAACTCCTTTTTTATTTGTAATTTTATGTGCAATAATATATATATCAAAACTTGTTTTTCCATCAATTCGTGCAAATGCATTTGATTTGTGCTATTATTTTGAAAATTTGTTTAATATACTCATTGTCATTTTGTAACGTTGATTAATAATTATATCCTTCATGGAAAGAATATTTAGAGCTTAAAAAATTAGAAATAGATCTGTTTTATCTTAAGTACCTAGAATGATCAGTAATCAATATATACGGATAAAGAATAATAATACTGTAGAAATAATAAATAATACTCGCATTATATAATACTTTCCATGGAGAATTATTATAGCTCTCTATATAGATTAGTCGAATGGAGCCGCGAAGAAGAAGAAAAGATCCAACANNNNATATATAAAAAATATTACCTTTCCCCTTAGCGAGTAGAGCCTCTGATTGAGCTGCCTGAACTGGTCGGTAAGGGCGACGCTAACGAGGATGAGAAAAAGATCCATAAAGTTCCAGGAGAAGGTGCTGAGGATATTGATAGACTGGACAATGAAACCCTTCCACACGGCGAAGTTATTATCCGTGAATATCTGTTGATTTAGAGATAGATGAAATGAGTGCTAGTAGTATAGGTATTAGTGATTTTACGAACCTGAGGAAATTGCAGCGAGAAGTAGACGGCGGCGATGTTGGTGTCACCGCGGATGCTCGCGCACTCCACGGCGCTTACGTAGCCGGACAAAAGTGATAGGGAGTGCTCCACTGAATTAATTAACGATATTTTATAAAACTTATAATCTATTCTATTGTTACATGCAATGCCAGTATGATAGGTATTTTTAAATTGTGCCATTATAATTGTAAAAGCCATTAAATTATATGAGAAAGAAAGTTTTAATGAGAAAAATATCATTGAGAAATTGCAAAAAGAAAAAACAAACAGTGATTAGAAGCAGAGTGAAAATAGGGGGGAACGCCATCAGGGGACTCACCGAGCGCCAGCAGCATGACGCCGCAGCTGAGAATCTTGAATTTGAGGGCGAGATTGAGGGCGTTAGGCTTGCTTGGATTGTGCCGCGCGGCTAGCTCGCGTTCCATGCTCTCCCAGGAGACGGCGAAGCCAGGCCACTGGCGCGCCAGTTTCAGGAAGAGCAAGGTCGTTATACCGGCCGTGAAGAAGAAGACGAGATTGCCTGTGTGGTAGATTTTTTGCTATACATTGAGGATGTATATGAAAAAGTTTGTTTCTTACTTGTTTTGCTAGAGGTAATAGTGGTGGTAGCCAGCCTGTAGACACTGAAGAGAGTGAGCACGAGTGAGCCCAGAGTGGACAAAGCGCAGTACAAAATCTTAAAACTTCGCCAAGTAAATCTTGAAATACGGATTGAACATTAGTACTATTATTACTGCAAAAATCGGTTAGAAATCAGAAAATTAATTTTACTTAAACTTTTAACAAGCGTGCAAGCACAAACTATAATAAAAGGTAAATAAAGCTTATTTGCAGTAGATACAGACGAGTTTGCACAGACCTGTCGAAACTATAGCCGAAAAATATTAGCAAATCCTATTTTTAATAAGCAAAGTAAGGTTATGTAAAAATATTTTCACAAAAAATAGAATGATTTTGTCTAACTTGAGATGAGTAGCATCCGGCGATTTGACTCCGCTGACTGGGAAAACGGCAAAACACTGGGCCATAATGATGATCGGCCTGAGGGCGCAATGTAGACTTCGCGTGCTCTCGACGAGATTCGCGCCGGAATTCGAGGCGCTCGGTCTCGATGCTGCGGAAATTAATATTTTTATCATTCTTTGGCTTTTCCTTTATCGCTACACGGGAGAACTTCGTAATCAGTCTTGTTAAAAAGAGAATAGATACAAGCAGTATGTGTAAATCAGAGTGCTAAGAATCCAAGTTAGGATTGGGCTTTAAAAAAGTTATAGTAATCATCTAAGAATAACTGCGCCAAAATGTTAACGAAAACAGAAAAAGTCTGAATATGGGAGAAAAACGTGAGAGAGAATGCAAATAGAATTAAACATAATTAGCAGTAAATTTAATTTACATTTTACGTCTAGCATGCAAATTTTACGCATACTCATCTATTAATCGCATTACTTCCTTCGATAGCATTTTATCTTTTAAGAGATCTCTAAAATCTTTGGTTTTTCTATTTTAATATCTTATAATATTATTTTATTATATATTGTTCTGCCTTACTAAGTCTATACTTTTATGCGAATTTAATTTTTAAAGAGCAAAATGCCCCTTTAATTACTTAAATAAATAAATAAAATATCAATTGTAAGAAAACGTAAATGTATTTGTAAATTCCGTTTCTCTTTCTCTATCTTTTCTTATGTACACTCTTCTTTTTTTTCTCTCTCGAAAAACCGATAATCTTTAAAAAAATAATGAGCAAGCGATATACAATGTACAACACGTGCCGAATCGCGGCTATAATTATTTGGTGGAACATCGAGTAAATGGCTTTCCTTAATTATCTATGCCGTTTATGTATAAATATAACATTTGGTTATATCCAAATACAATTTTTTGAGAATGACATTAATATTATATGAATAAAGATTACCCCCTCAGATAAGATTTTTGTTTAGATAACTTGTATCGATCCGATTCGATTAAGATAATAGATTATTAAATAAAAATAGACACAATCGATTATCTGATATTTTATTAAATGTTCACCAATTTACTCTAAAATCTGAGATAAGAATCGCCTTTAATCCAATGACCTAACCGCCCCCCCCCCCGCCTCCAAACAATCACACTCAAACAAAAACGAAACAGCTGAAACTATGACTTGCCAGTCCATCAAACACTCCCTCACCTTCCACCGGCATCGAGTCCATCTTCAAGCTCTCGTAGCTAGCCCGCTTCGGCGACTCTCCAGCCAAACTCGATCTGAAATGCAATTCCGACATCAGTCTTCCTCAAACTCGACGCACCCCTACAGTCACTCCCCTAAATCCCCAATAACCCATAGAGCAAGAAAATCAAAAATATGAAAAACCACGCGCTACTGATCAGCAAGACTCAAAAAGCCGGAAGATTTGCTCCTTTGCGAAAATTCCACTGCCAACCGGTCGATCCAACTGGCACGTGCCGCGGCGATATTGCAGCCGCTAGATAAACTCGTTAGAGCGAATCTAGGCTGCGGGATCGCGGGGATAGGTAAATAGTCGGCGGGCGAGGTGGCTTTAAGGAGCTCGTTTATCGCGTATTTTTCTTGGACTCTCGCGTAAGCGCTCGGTTTTTCATATAGCTCTTTGTTTGCCGCGGGAGGGAGAGGCTATATCCGCGGCTTGTGCGACGGATAATTGCAGCGCGTGCGCTTTGACGTTGACGAGAGAGGAGGAGTTTATTCAGCAATTATAGAATGCCTGGAAGTGGCGATTGTCACGGAGTTAGCGCGCTGGCTTAGGGGGGTGCTTTGACTTTGTGATGATAAACTTTTGTTGCTTGCTTTTTTTCTTTCTTTTTTCTTTTATTTTATGAGAATTCTTTTTATTTTTCGTTACTGTTTGATACGTGTTTTTGAATGATCTGGTGACGGATTATTTAAAAGTTTTAATGTAGAATTAAAACTTTGGTAAGATCGATCATTCCGTTATATTATAGCACTGCTAAAACTTGCCATACATTACATTACGGTTTTACATTACAGTTTTACATGCCGCCGTGCAACAAGTTTAATAATGCATTAAAAAAACTTCCACAAGTACATTATACATTGCCCCCTCTCGTTCGATCAAACGAAAAAGCCAGCCCCAAGCCAGGCAAAGCAACGGAAAGCAAAAAAAATCAGCAATACTCACCTGATATCCTCCTTGAAGCTGGGCGATCTCTTGCTGAGCTGCCAGACTGCCGGCTGAGCCTGCTGCTGGTTAGCATTAGCCGTCGGCTCGATGCGATACGACCTCATAACGCTGCTTGCACTTTTTCCAGGCTGCTCATCGACGCGCTGGGGATTAATTTTCTATCGATTGGAATTAAGTGTACGCGCGCGCGCAGGCAAAGCTCAAAGCGCGCTATTGTCCGGCTATTGTCCGGGACACTGTTATGTAAATTTGTTGTTCGATCAACGCTGTGCAGCTTCGAGTGCAGCCTGATCCCGATTCGTTTCTCTCAGTGCTTATGGCGTTTTGCCCTATTGTCCGGGACACTGTTATGTAAATTTGTTGTTCGATCAACGCTGTGCAGCTTCGAGTGCAGCCTGATCCCGATTCGTTTCTCTCAGTGCTTATGGTGTTTTGCCATTTCAATGCCCGCGAAAGCTAATAAAATGCGAAACTCTTAATTTTTTTACTACACTCCCTTACTATAACAACTATAACATCCCGCAAAAAAGCCGAATCCCCGCATCAATCGCTCAACGTCTACTAGCCAACTCGCAAAAATAATGATCCATCGATCCCGCGCGCGAATAAGAAAGAGAGAGGGAGAGCAACAGTTAGTTACAGACGCCTGGCAACCGCGGCAAAGGAAATTCCACCCCCGCAGTGCTTCTTAATCCTTCTTCGACGGAGCGCGGACTGCCACCCCCGCATGCGAGCCGGCCTGCCCCCACCTCCTCCGCCTCGTCCGATTAATCTTGCTCTTGCGCGATTGCCACGAGCTGTGCTGCTCTCTTCTCTCCCTACTCCCCCTTATTTTCCGACGCCAGTTGGACTTACTCGGGGCAAGTGTGGCCTGGGCTGGCTGTTTTTTTTTTAATAGCGCTCATCACGGCCGTTTAGGCTTTGAGCTTATGAGACGGGCGGATGGGAGATGTCTTTTTGGATGCTGGCTGAGGGTTATTCGGTGAGTTTGGCTGATTGAGGAATAGGCTTTTACAGTTGGGATTGGAGGCTTCGTCTCTTCTGCTTGTTGAATTTCTTTTGAGCTGAGTAAAAAGTCAAATGTTCAAGGTGGCTTCGGTTACCATCCATCGACGAACTGATATAAAAAATATGCTGATTATCGAGATTTTTTCAATTAAATCACAAAAATCTCAAAATATATTTCATTGATTGTCTACGCAGTGACTTGGATGAGCATCATTTAACAGACTGCGCAGTACTAGATCCCACTTTATCAAGGCTTGAACATGAAAAGGCAGTAAAAATTGTAGCGAAACTAAAAGAATATTCTTGGGAATGATTGCTACAATATTAAAATTTTGCTGCATCATCATTTTTTGTATTATCGTATTTTCTGAGAAATTGTTTTTATATAAGTACTTAGAATGTCTATTTTAGTAATGATAATTACGATTATGTGAATATAAGTTTCGACAGAAAATATTTCTACTGATAAAACGAAAACGCACAGTCTACTACTAAATCATATACCTAGCCCTCGATACCATCTCCGAACATCCTCAGACACTTCCGCGCTAACTTCAAAAGTCATAAAATTCCACAAAACATAAACTCACTGCAGTCCAGTCAATTATCCAAATTAATTCAATCACGTATTATTCCACTGTCAATCTTCCTTACCATTTTTCATAAAACATTCCGCAAGCATTCCGCCAATTTTAATAAGAAAAGTGACTTTCACCCACCTTACTCGCGATCAGACATGAGAGCTGACTCATATTCAGCATGAAAAAAAAAAAGAAAAAAGAAAAACACGATCCCCTCGATATAGGTATAGAAGCATTATCATTGCAGAATCGCACCTGTCTGACCTCGACGTCGGCTTGCGCGCATCAGCTCGGTTTGTTTTTTTCAAGCACCCCGCAATTTAGCAAGCCTTATTTCTATTTGAGATCTAAATTGCCATTTTTAGTTATCATTTATTAATGCATCTTAAGCAAATACACTTATCCTGAAAAAGTGCGCTTTACGAGTTAACTTTTAACGGCGGCTTCTAATAATTGCGCAGCTTCGTTATAATTGTGAATATTCTAATATTAGAATTCGTTCCCGCGAAAAATTTCTAAATCAGACGTTTATAATCGCGCAACTACACGTACTCATCCGTCAGCGATAAAATTAAAAGCGTTTTATAATATTCAATAGACGACTAAATCACTGCCGATACAAAGATCCACTTAACGTTCTAGCTGCCTATTCGACATACTCTTCAAAGACTATCGGTTTCCGATAAATGTATGTGCATTCTGTGCGATATATATATATATATAGAGAGAGAGAGAGAGAGAGAGAAATACATAAGCAGCTAGGTAGGGCAGGTTTTTGCTAATTAAATATATGATGCTGCATCGCTGCTTGTATTTCCACTACTGAACGGTTCCGCTTTACAAACGCAAGCGTTCAAATTCCTTATGTGATTTTCTATAAGAGAGAGGACTAACCAAGGGGTTGGTGATGCATAGGGGCTCGTGTAATAATAGCCTATTGTAAATCACAATGGGTATTTACTGCAATTTTGATAATTTGATGAGGTGAGAGGTGGCGTTTTTTCGATTATGTTTAGAAAAATGGCTTGTAAAAATTATTAATTATTACATTAAGATATTTTAGATAATTATTTATCTGGCCAAAATAGAATGAGCATAGAGGTTGATTCTGCTACGTGGCTAAACAAGACGGGTTTTAAATAAACCAATGAATATTTATTTAGGTGATTACGAATGAATGTCACACAAGTTTAGTTTCGCAAATGCAATTGATTCTTAAATTGTTATGCGTAAATCCCAAGATTTCGGAGAACTAAGTTTCAAAAATAATTACGTAGTTGAATGACTTTATTGTTCGCTTAGAAAGTGTAGAGTAGAATAAAAAGACTATTCCTTTATGTTATTTTTGATGATGTATCAGAGAATCTAAACTTACGTACCTCATGACATTGTGAAGGTTGTTACCAAATTTTACATAATGTCAAATTTCAACTGCACCGTTGCGAACCGCAGTATAATTATTCATTAGGCAAAATTAAAATAAAGGAACAGTTTATAACGCTTAACAAAATCTTCTTATACTTGAAAAATAATCCAGGAGATTTATTATTTAAGAACGCGGTTTGAGGTAGTTTTCTTTTTCTCAAGACAAAACCGGTGCGCGTAATGTATTTAAAATCGAGCGACTCGCGATATCGTCTTCCTCTTGAAACTAGATATCCTTCGATGTCCCTTAATCCAGGATCCAGGACAAAGCAGATAGAGGAAGAGCATCGGCAAAGCTACGTTTCGATGCTAGAGATTTCACCCCTTGGAGATCAAGGTGTTATCTCGTTCCCTAGTATGGTAGTAAAACTGGGCGGCTTACTTTGTTTGGTCCTATTATTCAATGGCAATTAGCGTAATTAAGCGCTTTTGCCCCAATGGATACAGTGTCGATTGCACTGATAACAAAGCAATTGTCACAGACGAATGTGTTACATATTTCGGCTAATTTAAGTAAGATGGATGACAATATGCCTGTCGAGCGAATGGATTTATTAAAACATAAAAATGTAATATTTATTACTGAATTGCGTGCTTCTAATCATATAGTATTTTAAGTTCAAATTATTTCAATAATTAAAAATACATAAATCAAATATTAATTTGTAAACGAAAACAGTAACCACAAATATTGCATTGAGCATAAGTTATGCCGAATAATGAAAATCTGATATAACGCCTAAAAAGCAACACATTACTACATGTTGGTATTATTACTATTTGCTGATTCTAAAATCTTTACAACTGCTTTGGCACATAGTTTTTTGTTTGCTTTTTTCATATTTTTTACTTTTAATGATAAATATTATAATTTCAAATGGCAAGGTAATTCCATTTTTATTATATATAAATGAAGATTGAATATTAAAGACTAGTATTGAGTTGTAGAGCATGTATGCTATCTTGGATATAAATATAAAAACTTTTAACATTAATGCCAATATAAATTGTGTGAGTTCACTGTTTGACCTAATGCTTAACTTTAAACTTATAAACTTTCAAACTTCAACTTTCAAATTAAATTTCTTTTATAAATTGCTGGTAATGGCAATAACCCCTTTAGGCAAATGGATCTTAATTTTGTAAAAGTAGTATTAAAAAATCCAAATAGAAAATTAATAAGTTAGGGGTTATTATTGAAATCTAGTTAGAGTTAATTACTAGATAACTAATAAGCAGAATTAAGCACAACTAAGAATTCGGCAGCCACTCATCTAATCAGAACCTATGAATTTTTCTATACGCCGAATGAAAATTTAATCTAAGGATCAGAGAATGAATAAAATTTATGAAATAAGGATGGAAATAAATTATAATTTTTAGCGAGAACTAGGTGTTCAGCTCAAGTAGAATTCGGGGCAGTAGCATGCTGAAAAGACCTTATACACTATAACAACGGCTTTTTGATCCGCGTTACCTATTGAATTTTTCAACGCGGGCAAGATAGGATTTTTTATACATGTAAGTTAGGTAGATTATATCTTATACATAGATTTTAACTCATTTTCTCCCATCTCATACACACCATTAAACATTAAATCAGCGATTTCTCGAAAAAGTCAAAAAATGAACTGCTTAAGTTATTTTAGGAAGCCACAGAATTTTATCCTAACGGACTGTCGAAATACCCCTCGGCCCCCTTTCCGCATAAACAATTGTCAAGGTCAAGCGCGAAACTTAAGTAAAGCATCTACTTAGTTCCTATTCATGCAACTG